>JBBPMP010000028.1:19790-119048 GCA_038090395.1 Boletales sp. KT-2023a
CGGTGCTGGATGCATTCGAGGAGATGGAACGTGCACTCAGAGAGAAGCGGGACAAGCGTGCTGCGGTTGAAGCCGAGAGTTCGTCGTCGTGATATTCATTTACTCGTCGTCGTCGGTGCTGACGACGGTGAGATAGAATTAGCGCGTGGGGACGTCACGTTGACGACGAACGTGGACTGGCGCGGTGTGTACGAAGCCGCTCAATGGCTGATTCAATCGATGTTCCCGGGCCGGTACCGATAAGTAATCAACCGAGTCACGACATCCAAGTATTAAAATCAGCGTCGGATTCTTCACCGGCTTGCTATGGAACAACACCATCACCATACTGCTACTGAGCCTGCTCGACGTCGTAGACGTCCACCGCCATCAAATCGGCCCACTGACCCAACACCAACACCACCAACACCAACACCAGCACCAACATCAACACCTCGCCCATCTCGTCGGTCCAAATTCAAAGCGACCCTCACGGATCAGCCAGGGTCTCAGCCATCGACCCATGCGTCCACCATTGCACCCCGCAGACCCAGAACTAGGCGTAGATCACCGCCCGGAGACGATCTTACATCGATCCTCACCCATGCCCTCCGTACTCCACCCTTTCCCGACTGCCCCATCTGCTTCAACCCAATTCGACCTGAGCATCAGACTTGGTCCTGTTCCCCACCCATCAAGCCAGAGGACACCGAGGCAGAAGACAAGTCTTGCTGCTGGACCACCCTCCATCTCAAATGTATCCGCGCCTGGGCCGAGAAGAGCGTGAAAGAGCTCGAAGAGGCTTGGCGCGCACGGGGCGAGCCACGTCCAGGCGAATGGCGCTGTCCTGGTTGTCGAACGACACGCCAGGCCGTGCCGCACACCTACATGTAAGCCCTCTATCTTCGTTTGCACTTGCACCCTAATGTCTCCACAAGGTGCTTTTGTCTCCGCATGCGTCATCCTGCCCCTCCGCGGATTGCGACTCCGCACTCGTGCGCGCAACCCTGTTCTCGGCCACGTTCAAACTGTACCCATGCTTGTCCATTGCCGTGTCATCCCGGCCCATGTCCACCGTGTGCTGTGACGATCCAGGTCGCATGTTTTTGTGGAAAGGAGAAACACAGCGCAAAATGCCAGGTCGGTCTCACCGCATCCTCGTTTTCGTGCAACCAACCATGTCGCAAACCGCTCACCTGTGGCAATTCTGAACATGTTTGCCCCGAAACGTGCCACGAGGGTCCATGCCCGAAATGTTCGGCAAGAGATCAAGTTCAATGTTGGTGTGGGCGTGAAACAAAAGACGTCGGATGCGGCGAAGCCCAGCCCGACCAGGCTACCAAATGTGTCATAGTCGAGGACAATAGTACTGAGCGGTCATGGTTAGGTAGCTACGGGTGTGATCTTCTCTGCAATCGGTATGTCTCCTTTATGCGGTTGGAATATTGCTCATAGCATGACGTCTAGTTCGTTCGCTTGTTCACAACACACTTGCTCAAAACCTTGCCATCCACCTTCGCGGGCACCACCGCCCTGTCCGTTCGATCCCGAGCGTGTCCTTTCCTGTGCATGCGGCCGCTGTCGTGTCGCCCGTTCGTCCGACGAACACACATCTAGCAGCTCACGCTCCCCCACGACGTTCCTCCCTCCCCGCTCGTCATGTGTATCTCCTCTCCCCACATGTTCTTCACCGTGTTCCAAACCCCTCCCGTGCGGTCATTTCTGTCAAGCAATTTGCCATTGGGATTCTTGCCCGCCCTGCGCCAAACAAGTTGAACGCACTTGTCGTTGCGGTGCTACAAAACACAAGTCGCTCTGTAGCGAATCTGTCATCGTTCAACAACACACCGAGACCGACCACGTTCCCGCAAGCGCAGTCATTCTCTGCGATAAGCCCTGCCAAGCATCCCTTACATGCGGGCGACACACGTGTAGTCGTGTTTGCTGCCCCCTTGCTGGCATACATCGATCCACCAAGGCGTCCAAACAACCGTCCCTACTTCCACTCGACCTTGACCCCACTCTTATCGCGCTGCACGAGTGTGACCTTGTCTGCGACCGGGTCCTCCCATGTGGGAACCATCGCTGCACGCGACTCGACCATAAAGGTCCATGTGCACCCTGTCCGAGGGGTGTATTCGAAGAATTAGTGTGTCCTTGTGGACGTATGGTGCTGGAGCCCCCCATTCCGTGCGGGACGCGGCTGCGTTGTACGTATCCGTGTGCACGCCCAGCACCCACGTGTGGCCATCCCCATGTAGAACACCTCTGTCATGAAGCCGTCGTAGTTGCCGGTGCCGATACGCCAGACGAGGGATTGGGTGTGGCAGCGGACATGAACAGCGATCGTGCGTGTCCCCCATGTCCGTTCTTGACTGATAAGGTGTGTGCGTGTGGAAAGAAGCGGGTGAACAACGTACGGTGCTCGCAGGAACGCGTGAGTTGTGGAATTGCGTGTGGCAAGTGTGTTGTGTATCGATTCTCTGATTGAAATTGGCGCTGATACACATCCAGGCTCCTCGCGTGTGGATTCCATCACTGCGACCGACCGTGCCACGCTGACGCGTGCGGGATGTGTACTGCTGTCTGTGGCAAATCCCGTAAATCATGGTATGCCCTTGTGCTACGTTCCGTCTTCCCTGCAGGCTCATTCCCTCCTTTTCTCAAGTCTTCCAGAACACCATCCCTGTACTCAGACATGCCACGCCCCCGCTGCCTGCCCGGAAACCGAGCCCTGCCTCGCCCCGGTTACGCTCACCTGCCCGTGTGGACATCTTCGCTCAACCGTGCCATGTTCAAAGATGAAACGCGTGCTGGCGTGCACAGGCGAGTGTGAGATCAAGAAACGCAACGCTCGGTTGGCGGATGCGTTGGGTATTAGCGAGGAGAAGCGCGAGGCACGGGGCAAGGTGACGTGGTCGGGGGAGCTGGTCGTGTCTGCTCGAGCATATGGGAGCAAATTTCTTGGGGTCGTCGAAAAAGCGTTTGCAGAGTACGTGTTCGTCTTGCTTTGTCGCGACCGAGCGGGAGCTGACGGGGACCGTAGTTTCATCACCTCGGATCGAAGGACACAGGTGTTGCCGCACATGCCACCCGACCGACGCAAGTTTGTCCACGCCGTACGTCCCCCCGCTCTCTTATATCAGCATCATTAGCAATCTGACATGTGATTCGACGTAGCTGGCGTCGATGTACCGTATGGACACAGTTATGGTTGACCAAGAACCGCATCGGAGTGTGCAGTTGATTCGACGGATTGATACTCGTGTTCCAGAGCCATTGTTGTCACAGCATATCACGTCGACGATGGGAAAGTTGGTCGATGTGCGGTTGGCGGGTGGTAAGGGTGCTAGTGCAAGTGGAACGACCGGGTCTGCGTGGGGTGCTGGCGCGAGTGGCCCTGGGGGGGCGTCCGGGCGAATGGGCACGGGCACAACGTGGAGGAGTGGAAGCAGTGGTGCAGCACTTGGGGGGTGGAACGCGGTGGTCGCCCAAACAGCGTTGAGAGCGCCCACATCTGGGAGTTCAACACCTGCACGTGTGCCGTCGCCGGCGGGAGGGGAGGTGGTGAGGGAGCGTGAGGGGACACCTGGACCAAGTCGGTTGGCTGGTGGTGCAGCGGGAGGTGGTGGGGCGAAGGGTGTGTGGGTATCGACGACAGTGCAGACGCAGCGAGCGAAGGATAGTGTCCCGGTAGTAGAGGGGGCGGGGGAGACAGTGCCGGACGACGTGCCGGACGATTGGGAAGACGAGGCATAAGTGATTTAGAAACATATTTATGATGGACGATTCGGACGGTTTTACTCAGTAAATGAAAATACTAAGAATCCATACACTCCGCAGAGCGCAATAAAGACGTGACAAAAAGATATGGTTGTTAGACCGCGTTGTCGGCGAAGGCACAAGAGAGAAAGAACGACTGTCGAAAAATAGACAGTGCAGCGACGAACGAGTCGAAATGGACGCATGCGCAATATCCATCCATGGGGCGAGGCAGGTGGGACACTCTACCCTACTCTTTTGGCTATGAACCAAGTCAAGGCAAGACACGTTTGATCGTTCGTGTGCCCGCGCAAGTGATTTGGAGTCATAGAAAACAGTAGGCTAGAGTGACGCCAAGGGCCACTCCATGGCTGATCCTGGCAGCGGGTCCAACTTGAAAATGCCAAAAAGGGGCAACGAGAGCGACCGGGGTGGTTAGGAGCACCCGAGCATAGTGCAAATCAGAGTCGTTGGGCGATCGCGGTTTTATACTGTCAGAGCTGTTATCATGTCACTTCAGTCTGTCAAACCATTTTGGACATATGTCCGCCATGTCCACCTTTTGTGATGCGGCATCGCTTCCACAACTTGGGGCCCGGGGCATGTATCAGCTGATAGCTTGAATGATCGGACTTTGTCCCAGACACGTCGCAAAAGGGAATTGACAGTCGAATAACCTATGAACGTCAATGTCAATAATATTCTGCAACATAGTCATGTGTCAATGTCCAACACTCATATCGCCCATTGGAGGGGAAAGCACGGCTGAGATAGCCGTCAGCACGTCCCGTAAGCGTTTACGCATGATGGCAGAAATTGGTGGCCCACTCTAGCCTATCCATGACAGCATGCCGAGCGAGAGGTCTAATTGCTGTCAAGATATGTGAGCACGGGGACCAACGCGTGTCTACTTTACATCACCACTGTACACTCAAAATAGTGAGAACTGTATCCCGCGACAGCGCATTGGCGTAGAGAAGCCTTCGCTAGTTGGATATAGCCGCATGCTGCCGAATTAAACCTTGTGATAAGTTGGTCGTTTCTAGGTTATGCGAGGGCGGGGAATGCGGTGTTGGACAATAGGAGTGCAGATGGAACCTTATTTTTACCATGAGGTAGACACCATTTAATGTCTTTGGGCTGCGGCCGACCGAGAGAACCTTGCTACGAGGAAATACCCCAACGCTCCACTCAGAGTCCCTAGTGGATGTATTAGCAAAAGACAGCCTGGTGAATTAGTACTGAGTCCTCCGAGATACTATTGTTAAAAGGTTATAAAAGGCTCATAACCTCAGTAATATGGTAATTAACTAAGGTAGAACAATACTAGCTAAATGGTAACTCACCTCAGTAATATGGTAATTAACTAAGGTGTAAAGAGAAACTATGGTGCGAAGATTTAAGGCTTACATAAGCAAATGAGTAAGCAAACCATAAAAGTCCAACAACTATATAATTAGAACGTGTCCCACCTTCATATCTGTGAGATAAATCCTTATCTGAATGATTAAGCTTATCTGTGCGCCCTGTCGACTTGAATAGGGCCGTTGAACTTGATCGCTCGATACTACTTACGAAACGTTGGTGCAAGATCACGCGGTCAGGATCACGATTAGTACTTACTTGGAGTATCAATGTTCCATTCTTTCCATATGTCCTTTCCCGTATCTTGCGAAAGCTTTTTAGTCGCCGCTGGTAACAGCAAGCGGAGGTAAATCGAGGACTGCAGGGTATCACGGCCGATGATCGAGGTCCAACCATATTCAAACCGTTACGTACCTCACAAACAACAAACCGTTTGTTTTTCGAATCATAGATACTTGTGTACATACTGTAAACAACGGGTGTTCAACTCGGGTAACAATTAAATCACTAGTACTTGCAAATTGCCGTCCAGTGGTTCGGAAGATCATCCACTGTGAGTTCTCCCCAAAGAAAGCCTTTTGGTTGACACATCGTATCCTGTCCTCATGTCTGTACGTTATACCAGGAAATTCATCTACAGGCAAGTTACCTTTTATCGTAACATTTATTTCTGATCGACATATGTAGCACTGGTCAACCTAGTAGATCCTTATCGCATTTTACCTATACCAAGGACCCTATTCAAGGTCAGCCCTGCTGGCTAGCGGCTAGGCAGCCCAGGGTCCCCTTGCCCGCAGCCATCGACGTGAGATTTACTTCTACCTCATAATGCACAGGGTATATTCCCTAGCAAGTGTTGTGCTGTAAAGTGTGTTCTCCCGTGCTGTTCTAATCACTCTATGGCTTTTCTCAGGTTATTGCGATGTCAGAGTTGAGTTGATGATGCAGATCTCGAAGCACCCCTCTTTCCCAACACGCTTTTTCGAAGCTCGAAACCGGCGATTTGATCACTTGCGCAAATAACTTATGATTTATACAAGTTAGTCCTAGAGCATCCACCCCTAGTACCCGGACAAGGGTCTCGAAACCGTTCTGCGCCGGACCCAAAGTTGTGATAAGCTGAAACCCGGGCTGAGCCCCCTCAACTTCAGATCATCCAATCTTATACCTGCTAGATCAAGTCATTCACGTCCGGCTGTCTCGTAGACTTTTGAAATTGAATGGTCATCTGGTCTATAATTACGGTGTCAGTTAGGAGACTCCGGGATTCTGACTGGGTGGTGGCACGTACCACGTGACTCATGGACATAGTGGTACACGCGTAACGCGTTCGAGTCGAGGCATCATGCATCATGACCCGAACGTATTCTGCTCGCGCACCAAAGCAAGTCGAAAATGTACCTCTCAACAAGAAGCGTCTCGCTGTTTTGAAACGTAAACCAGCAGCGCAGCGAGCCACTCAGCAGTCCCTAACCCAGCTCCATTTCATACTTGACAACTCAGTTCTGAGAACGTGTTCGCTTTGCGGTCTTTCATACACAAAGGGCACCCCGGATGACGAGGCCCTACACCGTTCTCACTGTGGCCGTGTGCAGAGAGGCATGGTATGGGGGAAAGAGGAGGAACGCGAGGCTCTCAAGGTTGGCGTGGTCGAAGTGGCCTCTACCATCAAGCTCAAAGATGGTACAAAAGGCCGTATTATTTGCTTCCCCGCGGTTGTGAACGGAAAGATTGGAACAAAGGTCAGTGCATCATGCCGTTTGGAGCTTCCATGTTGACTGTAACATAGCTTGCTCATTTGCTAGAAACGATTAACTTAGCGCTGGCATCCCCGCCGTTGACGGAGTCGATCCTCAAGTGTTCCAAAGCATACCTCTTTCTTATCCCTTCAGCATCAAACTCACATATGGAGAAAATCGTGGGTTGTGTTATTGCTCAGCGTATCTTGACTGCAATGGCAATCGTCACTCCTGGAGCCGCCATCGACCTGCAAGATCATTCCGAGACCACTTCTCTCTTAGCCGTTGACACCAGCTGCGGATTGTTTTGCCACCCTAGCCCATTACCTACCCCACTTGGAATACCACGACTATTTGTCCCCTCCGCCCATCGCCGCCTAGGCATCGCAACTCAGTTATTGTTTGCTGCTGCCGCTAGCTTTATACACGGGTGCCCACTTGACCCTACGAAGGGCCAAGTTGCCTTCACTCAGCCAACGCAGGGAGGGCGTGCCGTGATGGAAAAATGGGGGAAAGGTGGCGTTCGCATCTATGAAGAATAACGTTTCGTATATATTTCTAACAATCAGGTAAAGATAATCTTAGTGTCATGGATGATATGACCTTGACCAAATGAGCAAACACGCAAAAACTACTCCGTCCAATGACTGACAAAAAGGTTGACGGCCTGAGACTCCCAGTGTATAGTCCATTGACGTTCGGTCCAAACTCGACACACATGCCTATTCCAACAACAAATTATGTGCCATCACTTCAGTATGACCCAGCCCATCCGAGCACAACCAAACACGTACTGGTATATGTGAGAGATCATATCCTCGCGGCTCCAGAATCGCCGACCTGCAGCGCGCCCGACCTCGGCAATTTTTGCCGCCAATTCATCACGCGCACGGAAAAATGCCACCGTGTCGTACATGTCCCAGTATGAGAGCTGGACTGGGACGCAATGGACCCATGGAACGATGCGCGACGCAAACCTATTGATATTCCTGACAGCCAGAAAATAACCACGTGATTGAATATGCTCGATGTGCACCACTCCGGATAAATGGTTGCCTTGAAAATGGGCACGTTGCTCGTTACCAGGCGTTTTAAACCGCCCTGACCACCCATTTCCGTCTACCTAGAGTCCATCGACGTCAACGATCTGCCACATAGAACGCTTGGAGACTCACGTCAAATATAAACTTGTACCGCCCTTCATCCTCTGCTTGTTTATCTTTACTCCCAAAACTTCACCGTCTCACCACAAGTCGTGCCCTCGTCACATTTGAAGGGTTCACCTGCAAACGCGATATCCAGCCACGCCTGGTTGACTTGGGCAAGTGGCATAGTCTTCGGACCCCCAACAGGTTCCTCCTCCCCATTTTCCGATGCGCCAGGCACACTCACATTCCCCTCCATCGCATTCGCAAGCGTAACAAGCCTTTACCGTTGCGCGTTCATCCATAATGAACCCGGATATGCATGCATCCCCGTCGTACTTCCTTGCCAACCCAGCCTCTCCTCTGTTTTAAGTCCCCGTGGAAGATCCTCTTTAAATGCACCGTGTTCGTACTCCAGCCCCCCAACATCCCGCCCGTACGGAACGGGAATACGAATATCGTGATGGGAGCATTGTCGCACAAAGCGAAGATCGTGGCACAAACGTTTTTCCAGGAAAGGTTCACTAGGGTTCGAGAGAAATTGCCCGTGTGTGCTAAATAACCGGGGCTGAAAGCAGGGGCCCATTGCTTCTCGATGTGAAGTGATGAATGTTTCAAGTTTAGGAGACAACGGAGGAAGTGGTGTGTTAGATGGAGACAGAGGTGCTAGTGGATTTAAACGTGCAGGCGAATCGGGGGAACATGCCTGGATTCAATCTCGCTCTATGGTTGCAGGTAAGTCGGCATTTGTGATTGCTGCAATAACATCGCTGATTAGCAAAGGTGTCGAGGCCCAAAGGGATGCATGGACACACTCGTGCCGTTGGCAGCTGCCTCACGTGCCATGGTCACAACCCTCCAGTCCGATAACATGCCGGGATTGTCGACGGGAGAGACCGAAAAACGCAACGGTGGTAAATCTTTCTCTATGTCACGTGTGAGCATGCGAATGTCTCTAATCCTCTCGTGCAGGCCCATCCATTTGTCCTCCAGCAGGGTCGAATGGACAATCTCGAGTTGCGAGTGCAGTTCCGTTTTCTCGAAGGTCACGACGACGAATCCATCGGTATTCTCGAGTACCTTCTGTGTGCGTGCCCTACGGGATCTATTCCCCAAAACGGCTCGATATCCCCGAATATCTCGTCATACTCGTCCGGTAGCTGTATATTATGCTTGACGACATATTCCCACCTACAGAGCATCGCTGGTTAACAATAGGACTGACCCCTTAGGGTCAGTTGAGATACGCACCATTTATCAAAACCGAGGGGCGGCCACTGACCGTAGCGTCGTTTATACTCTGCCACGGCTTCGTCAAAGGAAGTATCTGAAAGATGGGTTGAGGAGTTTCTAGATTGACGACGAGGATTCCGTTTGGCCTGAGTGTATGCGCTACGAGTGAATTCTCCACGGATAACTCCGGTCTTGATGCATTTAGTGAATTAATGACATCCTCAAAATCAAAGTCATCAGGGAGGCACTGTAAGGAAGAGAAATGTGGTGCAAAGAGTGCGCTGATAGAGATAGCAACTTGCAGAAACGGTAAAGACCGCAGCGAAGCACCTTTGTAAAGTGGTACACCTCAAACTCAACCTGCTGGGCGCCATGTGTCAAGCGAAGGGAACCTGGAAAAAGGTGAGGGCACCTGTGGGGAAGTCTTATAGAAAAAAGATCCTTTTGACAGATTTTCGAATTATTCGTAAAAGTGTCATTGTCGATTTGTCGATTTGTCGATTTGATACTGGTACACTTCACATAGCAGTTGGAGAGTACTTTGACCGGTATCTGATCAGTTACCAGTCAATATGGGGTAGTACGTATGCGACCCTCGTCTGCATCGGAAAAAACGATTAGAAAGTGAAGAATATAGTGGTACTTGTTAAAAGGTACAAGCTACAACTGGTATCGATAAATACAAACAAGACCTGAAATAATATGGTTTCTATGGTTTAAATTTAAATTTATTCCCTGCCAATGACACCTGCCATGACAGGAACTTTGTCTTCCTCGTTCTCAAACACGTCTCCCTCGACGTGGCTCTGATAATGTCTTGGCCGGAACGTTCGACGCTAGTTCAACCGGGTCATAGTGGTTCGGTGTCATCGCCGTGACCATCCCCTTGTGGTAACTTGATGGGCCTGCCTCACCTTGGATGAGACCATAGTGCCACCACTAAGCCAGAAGTCAGAAGTCACTTCTCGGACAGATGCGGTGCGGTCCCAATAAATTGAATATCCATCTCTTATCCAGGATGAGGTAGGCAACCTTGTATGACTAGGGACCGGAAATACTCAGTAACCCACTTCGAGAACGCTACAATCGATGGCGTTTCTTTCGCAACCAACTTCTGTCCCGCAATCAGGGTACCGGTATTATAAAACCCGACATAAGAGACTAACTAACCAAGTTGAGGGACGGTCGTGCTCTCCCTGCTTTCCGATCACACGGATGCACATTGGATGGAGTTGTGAAGGTTGGTAATCAAATTCTGGAGCAATTTGTTATCATCCTTGCCGCAAAGATGTCTACCAAAGCATAAGGTCACACGGAGTGCATTGCCGGCATAATCTTAACCAGCTTGCCTGATACACTTCCAAGAGCACTACATTCTCTTCTGTCCAGGCTATCGGAACAACACTGGCATGCTTCTGCAACAGGACGAGATTACAATGGACGCCACCACATGCAACCAGCGTGGATAGAAGCGCAGAAGAGGCGGCAGTGGCGCAATCCAATAGATTGGCGATTTTAATAGTATTTGATGGCGTACGCTGCCTTGCTGCAGACATGTTTCTGCAAAGCTCGCCCATAATCGGGAGCCTCAGGTTCTTTTCTAGAAGGTGATGTCGATTGCGATCGACCGCCAAGTACGATAGGCGGCCGTCAAGGCGTCATCGCATTTATGTCTACAAGAGACATATTAACGGGGATCCAGGATGAATGCAGTGGCACTGCCAGAGTTCCGACCTCATTCCCAGAAGAAAACCCTCAGGGCCAACAGGATTCATCGTGGTTCTTTCGTAACGAGCCTATGTATGGGTGGAAATCTACCCTTGGCCAAATGGCTACATACCTCAATTGGTCTGTGATACCGGGTTTCGCGGTACATCCATGTCGTCCTCGGCATTGGATGACAAATGAAGGAAGAATCCAAGCTGATTGTTCACTAATTGCGAGGTGCTTTAAACGTCAATGACGGGATCTACCGAGAGTTACTGCGAGTTAAATGTTTAATGTAGAATGTGAACTTCGAATTACGGTGTGTTCAGATTGAACACAAGTTCTACAACCCCTTTTACAGGTATATCCATGCGCCACATACGACTAGGCTTTATATGTCCTTCTAAATGACCTCTATAAATGTGATAAAACCGGCACCATGTTCTAGAGGTACATATCATAGCTCTACTACCAACCGTTACGACTGAGCATAGCACAGCAATAGCGGCAACCGCTGAAGGCGAATTGGGTACAACCTCTCTTGCGGATGCCCGGACCCATGTAGTCATTCCGCGTCTTAAGGATATTCTTATCAATGGCTTCCGGTAACGTGTCAAAACGACGGGCCGCGTCAAATAGTAGCGGAATCAGATGGTTCCTCAAATTGGGATAGAGTTGATTGCCGAGGCATGAAAGAAAAGCACATGTTCGTGAGTCTCATCTATTCTTGTTGCCGCGAACAGTGTTGTACTCGCCTAAAATAGTGATTTAGACCGTCTGGATACCCTGCAGATACACACCGACCTTATGAGTAGATGTGACCACAGGGTACGATCCTATTCGGAAGGAACGTGTTTGCAGATTGCAGATGATGTGGAATGCCACCCAAGTAAAGCGGGAACGAAACGTAATTGAGGAATAGTACTTTTGTGCTTGGGGGGGGGTGAAAGTTGCACCTAGTACACGATGTTCTTCGAAATTAGTAAAAAAAATGCAGAGCCCTTCCCTTGACCGTCGTCAGATACGATTGTGTGATCCGCTTCCTTTATTAATGATTTGATAGATGGCGTCTCCGCGAGAGGCTTTCTCGCACTGTGCGGGACAGGGACCCTGATCCGCGGGAAGAGAGTTATGCGAAGAATCATGATTTACCTTGGCCGGCATGCCTACAAGTCAATTGAATTTCAGGGAAAAGTGGAAACAACGGAGGAAACGTGAGCCGGGCAACGATGGGCACACGTAGAATAAGAAAATCGAAGGACTCGAAGAGAAAGAGACCTGGTGCGAAAAATGATTACAGTACGTTCCCATCAATCGAGGCGAACCTGGCGAACGCTTCTGCTTATGTAATAACTCTTCTGCTTACACCTGCCCCTAAAGGCGGAAATTACTGCAGTACTACAGGAGATCTAAGAAAGAATGGCGCATCAGCGCTGGCATTCAGCATACCTGAGGGAACTTTGGTAAAAGAAAAGACACGGTAATATTCTCTGGATCCACCCGCAAAGCTCTCTCGAGCGGAAATTACGAGCATAACACCTAGGGGTGCGAGACTTTGCACACAACTCCCGCAACTTGCTATGCGTTCACGAAAGAGAACCTTACCCTACAGCAGAGGTGAGGGTCCTGATCCTCGTTCCAAGTATCTATAGATCAGGGACCGTTCATGTGTCCGGCTTTGTCAATGCTGGTTTCCAACCCCAAAAGCGGCCGTGCGTGGACTTCGGAGCCGGAAGACAATTGCATCACACAGTAGGCAAACCGTGCATGTGAGGGAGTGCGATGAAAGCCGCAGAACAACATTGTTGGACGTGGTCTCACGTGAATATTTCCGGGAATTGTTCAGTGGCGGGGATGCCCGTTTCAAGAAAATGACGTAAAAGAATTCTCAGCGTTGTTCGTCGTCGTGTAACACTATACCCGTGCGTCAGATCAGCGAGACGCCATCAAAGCCATTTTCCGAATGGTAATGTTACAAAAAAAAACACATGTTTCAACCGAACACGAGACAATACTGATAGTTTAGTAAGCTATAATAGTCCCGTGAGACACAGATCATAGCCTAGGTACCTTTTCTCATAACGAATGAAAACTTTTAGAAGACCTATCAAATCGTATCGATGTAAACTCCTGATGATTGATTGATTGTTACGGTTATCTGCATGAAACATGAGTCAGTACGAAAATCATGCAGTGCAATTGCTCTGAACTCTCGGAACGCTCCGGAATGCTCCCACACGGAAAATACGAGGGTGGTTGCCGAGGATTTAAATTTATTTGTGTGAACATCGGTGCGGATCGTTTGCTCATCACTAGCTGATTCCAGGTGTGCAGTTGTAAGACGTACAACATACGTTTATGATTTTATAAAGCGTCTCAACGAAAAGTTATTTTCCGACAGTTACTCTGAGTTGTCCGTTATATTTATGCACACCTTAAAAGCGAGCACTGCGGTGTGATCTAAAAAGCTTGTGCTTCAAATCGATCTTGAGGTAATTCCAAAAGGTTTGCCATATGGTGCCAAATGTCTGTGGGGATGTGTTAGCGAGCTGCTGGATAGGGCAAACGTACGCAGAGACGAAATTGCCTTGCTGTAGCAAGGCCATATGAATGTGCATTTCGTCTGCAGATTCTAAATAAATACAAACATTTACTAGAATAAGATGGGATTCGAGAATCTTGTACCTAGGGTACGAAGGATCCAGGAATCTTGTCACAGCAAGGCACATGTTGGCCTCGCCAACTCTAGTTTTGCAGTGTGCCGGAACTGACAGGAGCACGAACTGATGTCTTTTGTTCACGCAGAAAGCCATGGTCCAGTTTTCCTGGCGGGATTGTCTAGCGTCGATGCATTGGTGGCATGCCGTAAGTGTAATGTTTCCTGCAAGTCGGCGTCTGACGTTCAAGGCACCGCGGGGTCTTATGAAATCGAGGATAAAATTAACGCCCCAAACAACAAGAAACTTCAGATAGATCATGTTTTTGATGCCCAGCCTGATCGTAAGAGATGAAGTAGAATGATGCGGTTGACTCTATACGCACACGCGCGTTTGCATGAAGGAAACGTTTACTGTAGCATACTAGATAGGTCGAAGGCCTTGAAGACGGTCATGTCACTGCTGCGAAATAGCATGTTCCTTCACTGCGGATACATAGCATACACTATCATGCGATGGTGCGGAATCAAATACCAAAAACTGAACCCGCCAGTCCCTCAGATTCCCGATGCTTCATGTAACATGCAATTGCCCGATTATTACCTAATCGGAGCGGACTTCCCATGCATGCAGCACCACTGCCTACCGTTGTGAATTTGCTATATCCTCCTGATTCCTTCATTAACGGTTCGATTCCGCCTCGCGTTCTCCTTGCAAAGGCTGTACACGTATGTACATGACCCTCACCTTCAGGATACGCTAACAGGGTGGTCCGCTCATTTAGCTACACAGCTCCGCCAGACCCCCGTGAGATTCCGTTCATTTGAAACCTCACGGAGTCAAGCCGAGGATCGCTGAAGGGGTGGCAACGTGTGCATAACTGCATTTGTCTGGACTCTGCCACGCGATAATTTGTATTTGTTTCATCGCGAGCTGAATTACGAGTACTCGTACCCTCAAGCACTATTAATTCCATGATGGGCCGTTCTGCTTCGATCTTCACGAGTTCATCCATTTCATCTGCAGCAAAGACATCCCAAACGCACACTGTCGCACGACACTTATTGCCCGTGAATTAATTGGCTTCGGTTAATATTGCAATTCTTCGCTGCTGGTAATACTTATCACCGACTCCTCCCCGCCGGAAACTTGAAGTAATATCTCATGATCGAAGAATAGATCTCGCTCAGCTTTTATTCCAGAGGCTTATAAAGGGATTCGACCCGCCGACCAATGGCACCTAACGACGTTCTAACCACCTACTATTTTGGCTATGAACGCGCTCACCGTAAGTTTCCACTTACCTTCTCGGACACCACTCCTGACATGAGACACAGAACGGCACACGAGTTTTTTTCTGGAGCGCAGCCGGCGAAATCAAGTACGGTACGGTACAGTCCACAAGCCGGCTCGCAGATGTAAGTCCTTGATTGGAACATGCACTTATATTGGCTAATAATCTACAGGGGACGCAAGTTGTCGTTGTGGCAGTAGACGGCGACGGCCACCGAAGCCTGCCGTAAGTAGCCTGATTTACGCGACGCGCGAATACCGGGTTTCTGACGCGAACGATAGTGTTTCCAGCGTCTCAAAAGTAAACTAGACCAGGTACTCATCGGCCTCACTACTATACTACTCACAGCAATTGTACGGACATCACAATCCCTCACACTATTCCCCACCCTAAGCTGGATCATCTAATTTACATATTGTGCCACACACTTAGATTTGCTTGTACCCGTTCTACGTGATCTTATGTTATGCGGAGCGAGTGGACACCGGAACGGAGTTCTAAATTATGGTACAGCATATTCAACACCATCACAGACAACCCGTTTAGAAATGTCGAGCACAAGGCCTGTCATGGAGACTACATGAATGCACGGATTGTGAAGTTCAGAAGAACGTCGTAAATGAGTACCTTCTTCTGAATTCGAGCTTGGCAAGGGTATCCTCGCGGTTTACGTGCCCGCGGTGCGTTCGAGACCACAGTCGGTGCTCCCAGGAAGATTCGAGAGCGAACGCGTGCCTCTCGCTGTCTGCTCTTGTCATACAATTTCCTCTCTCAACGTAATGGTCAGTACTGGACCCATTCGGAACTCCCTGATTGGGCAGCTGCGACGCTGTCGAAGTCATTGCGCGTTTTGAAGGTATCGTACCTCCATTCCCCGACCCTTATCCGTAACGATATCCCTCTTATAATGCTCGAGTTACCACACACAGACCTCCACTCGTTCAGTCAATTCAGACAATCACGGAACGCATCCCGTTTGATGTGGTAGAAAGTTTGTGTGGCACTCCACGTTACTTCTGAGTTAGTCTAGCTCTGTGTCCGCTCACGTTGGGTGGCGGTCGTGCCACGCTCTATCTTCTCGAGCGTCCCCAGGCATCTTTCCCCCCGTTCCCCCCTGCCGCGTCATTTAGCGTACCCACGCTAGATGACTGGCGTGCACTGTGGGCAGCATGGGATCTGGTGACGCTTGGGATGATACCTCAGTCCATGTTGCACCAGAAGCAGATCGACCTGAGACACAAATGTCTGTTCTATATCGGACATATTCCGACGTCAGTCTTGCCAAGGGCCTATAGCACAACTTGTATGCTGATGCTCATGTGGTTTAGATTCTTGGACATGTTGGTGAGCAAGGCGTTAGGGGAGCCCAACACAGAGCCGAAATGTTTTACTGAGATATTTGAAGTGGGTGATGTATCATGATGTCGGGCAATGACTGACAAACCTCCGTAGCGCGGCACCGATCCCCACGTGGATGATCCTGAACATTGTCATGTAGGTCCTTTTGTACTGTTCAATCCGACGACCAGCTTTTCACGTTACTGATACGCCCGCGCCGTCCTGGACAGCGTCACTCCAAGGTTCCAGACAAGGATGAAGATTGGCCAACCCTCGGGATTATTCTCGGCTTTCGCGACCGCGTACGCGCGCGTTTGGTGCGGCTGTATGACGACTTCGCTGCCGGACGACGGACGCTCAACAGACATCGCCCGAATGTTAACGATGGCGCTCGAGTACGACGGTTGGCACGCTGAGGTATGTACATTCCCATCCTGTGACATCCTTCGCATCCGGACTAGCGTGTTTGGTGCAGACCCTGTTATACATGCTCATTCAGCGTGCGGGCGCTGGGACGCTTCCACCTCCGGGCTTTGTGTCCCCTCCCTGTTCCGAGCTTGCGGCCGCGTGGGATGCATCTGTGCGTGCTCCTAGCACACCTACTGTCACTCTTGGTCCGACTACGATCGTGTTGGATCACGACGACTGCGAGGGGAACGACTTTAATGGCCAGGAGGCCCACGACGTGGATGGTCACGAATTCGGGTGGGACAACGAGGGTCCAATGAGACAAGTCAAGGTGGGGCAGGTACGCATGGAATGGCGACCGGTCACCAATGCGGACTATCTCGCATTTTGGAATGGAGGTGGCAAGATACAGGTGGATCTCCCGCCTAGCTCGGTGTCAGACGAAGACGAGAAAGAGATCGAGGTCTGTTTTTACCCTTTCCCATTTCTGCCTATTTGGTGCTCATTAGAGCGCGGGGATCGATAGGTCCGCATGTTGTATGGGCCAGTACCAATGAATGTTGCATGGCATTGGCCGGTCTTGACATCATACGATGGTTTGCTGATCTACGCAAAATCCAAAGGTTGACGGTTACCGACTGAACCTGAGTTACGCCTTTTCCTCGACACGTACGATGCCGGTCACACAGGTGGCGCGAACGTTGGTTTCAGGAACTGGCACCCAATCCCGTAAGTACTTCATCCAGTGCTTGTTGACCTGCAAAACTTTCTAAACAACTCAACATGGTGCCACCACTGATCTGGATGAATACAGCGGCAAGGGCAGCAACGGTGGCGTCTAGGAATGGACCTCAACCCTGTTTTCAAACCATGAGGGACTCTTCCCGACAACCCACTTTCCAGGGTACTCCGCCGACTTTTTCGATGGGAAACACCATGTCACGCCTGGTAGCTCGTATGCAACGATTCCGCGCCTCGTTGGGCGTCGGACGGTGAGGAACTTTTACCAGCATAACTGTCCGTACCCGTGGTTGGGTGCTCGGGTGGTATATGACGTGTAATGTGTGGTGGTAACCTCTGCGTTTCGTGTTCGCTTTAGCTTTGAAGCATCGCTTGTTGTAAAGGAATCAAGATATGTCCATGCATGGCGCAAGTTTGGGGGTACTACTAGTATGAGCAATTCATACTAGGTCGCGATGTCATCATGTAAACACGGTGTGCAAACCATTGCATACAGAGGTAATGGGAACTTGTTACTCTCCCAGCTGTGTACCTTGTAAACATTCTATTAGCAGGATCGACTCACGCTGCTGTTCAAATGCGCTAATGCTGAGTCGATCGGACGGGGGCATTTTTTCGTGAGTAGGTTTTTTTTTCACAACAAATGGACCCAGGCAAGTTAATCCATGCATGCAGTGGGCCGTCCTATTGCTTGCCTTGTTTGGGAAGTATCCGTCGTGTCCCCACCGAAGCCATCCCCTTACCGATTGATTCCACGAGTTTCTACACAGTTTCCTTCCAGCTTGAACCCATCTGGCATTGATGGTTCACCTTTACTGGCCGTCGCTACTCCTTGGACTTATTGTTCGCATCTCCGATAATGGTCCGTCACATTCAGACGGTGGGCACATGTCTTCCTCATTCTGACAGTTCATCTAATGACGTTCAAAGAAGTGCTTCGTCAGGTTTTGTGCAATCCTATCAGTGTCAGATAAGAAATCTTAACCCCCCTCGCATCGGTGACACTTATTCAGAATCTATTTGCCATTTTCTCCGTGCCCACTCCCTCCTTCTATTCTTCTAGTGGGGCACCAACTTGGTAATACCATCCCAGGATAGGCGGCCCCTCGCTTAAGAAATGGTTTAAATGTTACGTTAGGTTCTCGATCATGTCTGCGGTTTATCTCCGTCATGGTTGACTGAAATTGGGGAACAATCATGGGGTTTGGACTGGAAGGGTAGCGTCCTGTCATACTGAAGCCTCGAGGCAGTACCATGAGAACAAAGGTCCGGTTGGCGGTCGGTCTTTTCAAAACTCCAGATTGAATATTTTGGTTAGACTGTTTTAGTTAATTATTATGGCGGTCCAAACAGAGGTAGCTTTCCCTACTTCTTCCTCACTCGGCTAACAGGTGTTAGACCTTGCGTTCGTGTGCTGAAACCACTGGTCTTCATTTGACTGCTACCATCAGACATCCCTCAAATGTGAGCTGAGTTTTCTAATACTTATACTACGGGCTTCTCAAGGACAATGGAAGTTTCCACGCAGTCGCTCCGCCGAACTTTGTATGCCTGAAAAATTACCTACTTGTAGAAAGATCAAATGATCTGATCGGGGAGGCCCAAAAAGAGTGGGCCAAATTTTCGAATCCATTCACTAGGTCACTCAATTTCCTGATCCTCGGATGAGCCGAAGCACATAGTGGAATGGAATACCTGGAAGGTACCCCTGAAGGGTTGTCAAGGTGGGTCGATGTATTTCTGGGGGGTAGTTATACTGGCTGATTCAAATCAGCACGCGCATGAGTAACCTTCCAGGCATGCTCTCTCATAACCCTATAATATATGATATTGCTCTTGAGAGTCAATGAGACAGCTGTTCGGCTAATATTCCAATCCCCATTTGGTTCCTTATTCTCACTCCGTAATTCTTACAAAATACGACCCTCGACTGGGTGTACAGATGACTCGGATACGTGGAAGCATCCGAGTCAAGACACTTTACACCTGCCCAAAAATTTAGGGGGTTTAAGACGGGCATTAGTTTGTTTCGTTTGATTCCGGCCCCGCCGGAGTGTTTTAGGCGCTTCACCCGGTACCGGTATTTTTCCGCCTTCACGGACTTTTTCCTCGCTGAACACCGTGAAACGACGGTCACGGTCACTACGGGCGGATATTGGGCGCGACACGGATGACTCCACCTCAGGTGCCTCAACGACCTTCGCGGACTCTCTCTGCCTTCGAGGAATTTTCGGTAAGACAGCCTGGACAGCTGATGATTGTCACTGTAACTTGACATAATGGACTGGCACGATATTCTCCAAGAGTTTTCCAGTTCTCTCATGCATGCAGGATTATTATTGTACGAGTCGTACGACAACAACGTGGTCAGTCAGCTTCACGATCATTCTCATCTGAGAGATGATCTCTTTCCCTGAGCTGCGTATCTGCACCCACACTGCCTGGTGAAGATGATCCGCAGACCCGATGGAGGTGTGTATTTGAAACACGCCACTCGGTGTTGGCTCGCCGTCCTGTCAGTGATCCGAAAATTGACCCAACTCAAATTTCATTTAAGCATTCTGTGTGCACATCTAACCGGACCGAGGACGCTTGGGAACGGGTTGCATGGAGAGCCCCAACACGGAGGTCTTGAGTGAGGGCATATGACAAGCCCGTGGGTGCAAACATTCAACCCTCTCAGGATGCTCAGTCATTCTTAGATACCTTCGAGGAATACATCGTCGGACAACGGTAACATAAGATATGTTTCCATTCATTGGACTCTAATGCACTGTGCGCGATAAAGATACAGTGTACGAAGAGTCTACAAGCCAGTGGCATCTACAGCTACATCGGACGCTGTGAACTACAAAATAAGTCGCTTTGCGATGATGTCCAGGTGAGACTTTGCTACCACGATGGTGTCAAAAACACGATCCCGCAATTATGGCAGTGTCCCTAGCACCCAACTCCTCAAATACCAACGATTGAGATTGATGCCTCGACGGGGTTGAGTTGTAGATCCGTTGTGTTTGGGGGTGCCGATGAGCGAGAAAGCTGTTGCCCCAGTGTCTTGCGAAATAATGGAGATGAGGGCAAGGAATGATTAGGTCAATTCGAAGACACGGACCACAATATCACCGGTTTCCAACAGTGTCTGTTGTTGTATTCTGATCCCGTTCACGTAGGTACCGTACATGGAGGAAAGATCTCTGATTAGTAACTGAATTTGTTCATCAGTATTCGACGGAGACTGAAGAGGACGCTAGACAAACCTGCTTTCCCTGCACCCAGATTTCCGCGTGCGGCGTGCTCAACGAAAGAGAGCCTTGTGGGAAGATGCCATTGGAAGGCGAAGGCGCTTCACTGGATTGTGATTCCAACGACACTCTGACTTTGCTTGAGAGTAATAATTGTTTACTTTCAAAGGGGAAACTGTCAGGAGTTGGGGCGAATTTAACGGTGGGCCCAGAGTAAAAGTTCATAATGGCCAGGGACGGGACACTCGGTCAGAAGTGGGGCAAGGGGAGAAAGGAGGGGGGGAGAATGGGAGATTCGGAATAACGGATTTCGTCCCGTCTTTATACTGTAGATCAAAACACGGGCGCTCCGAATTTATTGCATTGAGGGATACAACATGTAGGACCGCGAAAGGCGGAGCAAGGCACAAGACCGGGTGCATTCTGGGCCTGGCAGTGCAAATAAGAACCCCGGAATTGGCATCTCGCAACCGCGAAGTACATTGCCGATGGGTGATCGTACCAAGATGATTTTCTCCGTCGGTGTGATCAGTGTTAATTGACACAAGTATTGGAACGTTACAGTGGGAGAACTGAAGCGCAAAGGGTGACCTAAGTAGTGGCCTGGAGAAGCCCACGGCCTCGCGGAGTCAAGCTGACCCCACCATGCCTACTATCTAGATGCCATCGAGTCTGTTAAGGCACTGTAGGAGGTCTCAAGGTCAGATGGCGGGCCTCCTTCGATAGCCGATGGAGGATGATGTAAAGAAGACCACTACGAAGGGTCGCACCAAGTGTGGGTGCAAAGCAAATTTGAGCCACCAATACCCGCTGGTTCGCGATTGATCGGATCTGCTGTGGAGGTCTGTATCGAGTTAACGAATGGGGAATTGGTTGGGGGTGCTCCAAGTAGCGCTATTTAATCGATACCTTTTGGAGATATCTGTCGGCACACGCCAACCACGTTGCCTACCAGATAGATGAATGCATAGTAAAAATAAAATAAAAGATATAAAATGGCAACGAGCACTGATTGTCACACTGTTTAGGTATACAATCGATTCGTTCGTCAGAAGGTTTAGGTAAGATTGATGCACGTGACTTATTATTCTCGCCCTTTTTCTTTCTTTCTTTTTTTTTACTGCGGCACAATTGATTTAAGCGCTCTTTAAACTCGCGTGAGCATTGTTTTCATAGTCCTGCGTTTGTTGTTCGAGCACCTTCAAGTTAATCATGTCTCGTCTTCCTCGAGTCTCACAACCGAAACTGCCGGCGCTCATACCCCACCGGAAACCACCAGCCACAGTCAATTTCTCGACGCGACATACAAAATCTTATTCAGAAGATCACCGATCACTTTATACTGCTTCGAGAACGTCAGGCCACGATAACACGCGTTTTTCTACCCACCTGAATTCTGTATTTCGGTCCTTGGAGTTTCCCCCGGAGTTAGCCAGGCGGATACTCACTCATGGTAGCCACAAAACTGCTATTCATGGACACAACGGTCGCCTGGGCTTTATCGGTAAGCATTTATTCCCCAGGGATGACCTCGGGTTTGACCCTTGTTTCCATGACATGAACATCGATAGGCCGCCGTGTCTTGGAATCTTATTACCTATTGTTCATCCATGAATTTGCACAAGGCCGTGTACACCATGATTATGACCGATTGGCCTCACGCGCACTAAACACGTATTTCTTGGGAGAACATGTTGCGCCTCGATGGTCTCTCGGTCGGGTACTTCTATGGGTCCCGACAGCTTCACAGGAAACCCTTCGCACCGCCCAAATACAAAACTCGGATTCGGAATTGGACGAGGCCTTGAGGCGATCCCCCGGTGTTGCAAAGAGTGTCGGACTTTATAAAGTCATGGGCGAAGCCGTTCAAGCCGTGGTTGGGGGTGTTTATCATCAATTTGTACGTGTTCAGTTTCAGTTTCCGTGGAGCCCAATGTGTTTAACGCGTGCTACCTTTTTTTTTTTTTTTTTTTTTTTGAAAATCGTGTTCAATAGGGTGGTTCCGTTGCTCATCAATTATTCCACACGCGGATTCTTCCGCACCTATTATTACCGGGGAGGTCAAGTGGGATCCCAGAGGAATTCCATGCCTCCGCGTTACGAATCTGTGAGCATATGGGTGGTCCAGAAAGCGATCTACTACGCCCTTCAGACATCCCTGCACCCACACAAGACGAACATGTACATGTAGCCAAAAGAAGGGTCGCGTAAGTCTTCCTTCATTTCTATCTGGAGGAGCAGAAATTCACAAGCGCGATAGTGCTTCTGGGTTATAATTACTCCCTTGTTTGTTCGCCTGGATCGTCGAGGGTGCCTCAGAATCCAAAACTTCCGCCACCTATTTTTTATATAATTGGTTTGAACGTACTATCAAAATTTCCGAGCCCAGTTTTCGCGTACATAGCAGCAATAAACATGTTACTGCAGATTGGCACGGACCGGGCAGCACAGGAGTATGTCGACTGACTTGGAGATTTCGTCTGGTTGCCTAGTAAGTAAATCTGCCAATTGTCTCTTACCTCCCTTCTATCTACGCAGGCGGATAAGCTTTAAGAAAAAATAATAATCCACTTCACCGTTCTTCATTTCCCTTGTTCGCCTTGGCACGAAGCCACGAGGCCGCGGGCCGCGGTAGACCATCCCGAATACAACATTGACGATGCTGCTTCTCGTGAAACGGCAATGATGGTACATACTTAGGACCCACAAATTCCGATTCACTCCGCAATCGGAATACGCCGTACGAGGCACCGGTTTGTCCCTGTGGAATTGATATCCACAAGGGTCACTTGATCAGTGTTGTTTCCGCCCACGCTTTGTGTATTTCGTGTCTTCTTTTGCCCGGTTCTATTCGACCGATGGAATTATTTGTTCGAAAGAGAAAGGACCATGTGCAACGATACCAGATCATCTGAGGCGGCAGGGACATTAAGCGGTGCCATGTCACGACTTACCGATCTGGGGAAGCTTTAGATCTTTTGTCCGTCGACTTTACTTAGCCGGTGTTGCATCCCTGATTTATCCACTAAGGAAGAAACACAACAACGTCGGTGTGCGTGGGTCCGACACAAGATTGATAGCGGAAGGATACTGCATCAATACCCGACGCTAACCTCAAAATTGCCGACGAAGTTCCATTTCAGAATCTTCCTGAATGTACTGTTCGGATTGATACAACACAAGTCCCCGCCTAGCAGTAGTGTCTAACCAGGTAGCAGTACACATGTACAAGAATTCCAGAGAGGCAATGCTGCGGAGGTTCGGCCCTTGGAGTCATCAACTCAGCGGTTCCATTTTATGCGAACGGACCTACATTGCAGTTGACCTAATTAGCACGTTCCACACGCTCCTATCCAGACGGGAATGAGTGGCCTCTCGTTATCACCCCCAGCCTCACTGAGCCGATCCAGTACACGTAATTCTTTTGCTCCGCCCTTCAGCTCGCCAAATATCACATATTGGCCCTTCAGCTTTTTCAGTTGCGCCTCGCCATCTGTAAGCACGACGAAAAACTGTGACGTGTTCCTGGCACTCGACCCGGTTTTGGCGCTCGCCATCCCCAGCGAGCCCTTACGGGGCATCACTTTGAGACCATCTTCCTCTACTCTAAAATCGCCACCATAAATGGACTGTGCGATCGGATCAACTGAAGTGCGGCTATCAATGCAGTGGACTGGTGGTCTTACCTCGCCGCCAGTTCCATCTCCTCGAAGGATATCTCCGCCTTGGGCGATAAAGCCCTTGATGATTCGATGAATGGGGCATTCCAAGTAATGAAGCTTCTTGTTCCCTGCATTTTTACACATCCCTTTTTCACCAGTACAAAGGGCAGCAAAGTTGTTCGTCGTCTTTGCCAACTTGGGTGACGTGCTCAGTTCGAAGACAAGTCGCCCTGCGAGCAAGGGTTCTGGTGGGTTAAACAGTAACGGCGTCTCGTGACCCTGCGCGGCATCGATGCTCTGCAAGATCTCTTTTTGCCAGTCGGTCAGTTCGTCTGGACTTGACGGTAGGCCATAACCTGCAGCATGTTTGTCAAGGTGAGATCGAGCGCGGTTGTACGCGTCTTGATCACTTGAGACCTGCTTAGAGTCCCCCATATAAATATCAAGGTACACCTGACGGCCAGCCATACGCCGTGGATCGTGCTCGATGTTCTGCGATGTAGTGATACTATGGGTGAAAATAGCTTGCCATACGTGTCGATGCTCGTTATAGACAATGTTGGCACTCCTGTCTTTGCAGATCGGATGATAACCACCGTATGGTAATACGGAGGATGTTAGTGAGACGGCAGAGCGGTCTAGGACGCCAGACTATGGAGTAATGTATGTTCCGAAAGCATGGGGCATGGGTTCGAATCACACTCGCATGATATTCCTTTTTGTCAGTTATACGGAATAGGACACGGACATGGACCACTGTTTCCTTCCACTGATGATTTGATGCGTCACATTGCAGCCACCTTTTCACCTTCATAATCCCATATAATGCTGGAACACCAGTCTCGGTTTGATCACGACTTCCGGTACACCCACTCCAATGATTCCATAAAGCACGTGTGGTTCACTCTGTACAGTTCTCCAAGAGTCACTGCAAATCAAATGCCTCTGATATACACGAGCTCGCACCTCTTATCCATATACAGAGGTCGGATGTGACAAGGCGTTCTAAACCAGTTACGCCGCTTAAGATTAGTGTGACTGCGATTGCGATCTATTCGTAGGCTGTGGTGCCAATTGCGGCAATTGTGCGACGGATTTCATGTAAGCAACATAGTTTCAGTAGGTCCTCATTTGTTATTATGGGTTCTTATGTGCACGACATTCTGTGCTGTGACCTGTTCCTATTCGGCGACATTGATTTTCCGCGACGGCTCGGACGGCATTGATTCACGCGGACCCACTTTCCACCCCACCATCCACCACGTTTTGGGTCCTGAGTATTATGTAGAATGAAAGGCACGTCCATGTTCCGATAGACGCGATACGCCAAGTGTGGCAAAGTTGTTGTGACCTGCATTGCATCGATAAGGCCATAGAAAGCCAGTGTGAAACGTTAATTTGCATGTTCACACAGGCACCATTCCACACCTCCCAAACATACCAGGGGCAAACCAAAGAAGGTGGAGTGTGAAAGGGCGTTAGGGGCGGGAAGCAATGAGGGTCAAGGGTGAGATGACGAAGACGAGTTATCCATACCACATCTCGGCGGAGAGACGGTGGGCACATGATCGTGCTGCTTGCGGTTGCGCAACGGTGACCAAAGTTGACCAAAGAGCGAGTGGGCAAGTTTCGAGGCTGTGGGTATCAGTGAAACAGAAGCCTGGCAGCTAGTGGCACAATGGAAGGCTCAAGGCCACTGGGCATGAGCCGCATGATCCGTTGTGTTGGTGTGGGTGGGCACATGGGAGAGGGCCGCCGAGCCGGGCTGCTCAATAGTTACATACTAAGACATCCAAGACGGCAATGGCAAGACCACTCGGTAACGTTAGGAAGTTTTGGTTTACTGATCGTACATATCCGCTTCCTTTATCACCAATAAACACGGCATCGGGATCATGACATACTGCTGGGCAAGCAAAGCCGAGATTCATATTGTGTAGAACGTTACCCATAGCACTGGTGAGATGGCCGAGCGGTCTAAGGCGCCAGACTAAGGATCAGGTCATTTGATGACCCCAGCAATATCTGGTCCGAAAGGGCGTGGGTTCGAATCCCACTCTCATCACAACGTTTTTAGTAAACCGAATGATCCAATCACTTGTTACGATCATCTTTTTACTTTTCTACGCGATCGGAGCTCTACCCACAAAGATAACATGGAAGAGGAACGATTCCGATCGACGAAGCTCAGTTCTTGGGCTTGGGGTTATGGTGAGTAGTACCATCAGATTCACCACCGTGACGCAATCCACGTTGTTTACACGACACGTCATCGTCGAGTTGAGGCACGACCGTAGGATCATGCCAACAGTTAATGGCCGGACACCCTGACACACGAAGTTCAAGAAGCTCATATAGTTGGGCTGGGGGTTTGGTCTTCAGTCCCGCAGCCCATTTTGTCTCCACAAGTCTCCGAATCGAGGCACAACCGCAGGATCGTACCAGCGGGGGGAAGCGACCGCCGCGGCATTTTTTAAAGGCGTGAACCGGCTGTGTTATTGTTTCCGAAATTTCGTCCGCTCCCAAGTCGTTACTCGGCCACAGCATATGGATCAACGTTTCAATGATTCTCGATCACGATCACATCGGCTTGGGATCATCCCATTGGCGGGGTCTATACGAAAACTGAGCGCCCAAATATCCGCCCACCGTCTTTTGTCTGTCCGTTCCGCTCTGTCCGTGTCTGTTCACGTTTGCCTGTGTCACTTATGGACAATACGGCAGCACAAATCGTACCCTGTGCCGTCTTGGCCATTTGTTCAGTCCACCAGCCCATCCGCACATAGCCTTAGAGGGCGACACGAGGGCGAATGCATGCGAGGATGTGAGTGCGAACTCCATCCTTGGAGGTTGCATATGATCACAATCACACAGAACTCGAGAATGAATATGAATAAATATATAAAAATCATCTCCCGAGATAAAAACTCATGATGAGAGTGGGATTCGAACCCACGCCCTTTCGGACCAGATATTGCTGGGGTCATCAAATGACCTGGTCCTTAGTCTGGCGCCTTAGACCGCTCGGCCATCTCACCTTTTGTGTCAGTTCGTGTTTGAGATTATAATAGAGTGATAACGTGACTATCACGCGTCACGGGCTGACTCATGTTTGACAGCACTTACTGAGTGGTTCCACTCGCGTTGGAAGGTCCAGCCATGGCCTCCGCATACTATGAATTCTACAGAGGTTCATCGTATGTGCCATATTTTTCCTTGGTGGCAGGACAGCGTTCTATAACAACCTTTTAGCATTGGCATGGCTCTCACCGACTCGCTGGACGAGCTCATTACGAGCGGCGCCATCACGCCACAGCTGGCGATGAAGGTTTTGCAGCAGGTTTTGCATGTGGCATCCCACCGCACGACGAAGCACACTGACGAACGACGGTCTAGTTTGACAAGTCCCTCGCAGACACGATGGTCAAGCAGGTGAAGACCAAGACGACGCTCAAAGTACATCGTCGGTCGTATAGGCTGTTATTTTCGCTGACGTGTGGAGCGTCTATAGGGTCACTTGCATACGTATCGTCTCTGCGACGACGTCTGGACGTTTATCGTCAAGAACCCGTCGTTTAAAATGGAGTCGAACGAGATGGTGTCGGCACCACGGATAAAAATTATTGCATGCAAGAACGGAGACGCCATAGAAGCTGGAAAGAAGTGACATACCTGTGCTGTTTCCATCATCGTCCGGATTGTACCATAGGGGTCCTGTAATTACCTGTACGTCGAAGATGAGCCGTACCAGCCATTTCCTCTGTGCGTGCGGGCAAAGTACGAACTTGGTAGCACACGCGTGTTCAATAAATATACTCCCATGGCATCCAGTTCAGGCTGTGCGCTATTGTTTATCCTCTTCCTCCTCGACAGCGACACCTTGGGATGAACACGCTTGACTATCCAGAACCTCCAACCGAGTCAAGTATCTTCGAGGCTACAGGAGTCCTTCAAACTCAACGCCAGGAGCTCTCGCGGTTATCCGAACGAATATCTTTCGCAGAAGATGCCCTCGCGCAGATCGTCGCCGAGAGGAGGCGCGCCATTCGAGAGATGCAATGCGAGCAACACGCACTGGAGGAAAAAGTAAAGCACACGCTCGCGTACATCTCCCCCATACGACGGCTACCTCACGAACTTCTCCGCCATATCTTTATGTTCAACTTTGACAACCACCCTTGCTGTGCTTGGATTCTCGCTTCCGTCTGCGTCCTATGGCGTAGGCTCGCTCTATCAATACCTAGATTATGGTCCAAGGTGAGCGATTCGCTTTCTCAGCCACGCATCGGGTCTGGATGCGGCTATGTCCCCGACGTCTATATTGGCGCTTGAATGTGTTTATCGATGAAACGTGTTTTTCACTCCACCTTGTGTTTTCGAAACGCCTTGAGGCATATGCCCTTTGAACCTGCTCATCCTACCGCGCCTCGTTTCGCATCGGTTGCATATGCTATACCCCTTCCCCTTTTATTTCGTTTCAGTTGCAACAAACATATCCTGATCTCTTTTCCTAGATACGACTCGTGACGAGCCAAAGCGCATCTCCAGACACCATCCGACTTTGGCTTGAGCGGTCTGGCGACAAGGTCCCGCTTGATATCGAGATTTACTTGCGGGTGAACGGGTGTTCGGCGGAACCGTCTAATCGAACCCGTGCGTCATCCCCAACGCCCTGGATCCCACCCACACCCAGCCCTCCGGCGCATTATATCCTACCGCATCCTCCCCCTAGTACGGCTATCATTTTACCCCCTGCGCAAACGCCGATCATTGTGCCACAATCACCTTCACATCATGACGGTTGGGGGGCGTCTCCGCCTCCGCCGCCCTCACGAAGTAGCCCGCAGACGCAACGCAACACTCATTGGGGACATATTGTGATCTTTTACTTGATCGAACAGATGCACCGATGGCAACGGTTCGTGTTCCGGTTCGATAAGCAGTTCTCCTCGATATCTGCGCTAAAATCGATCAATGGTATGCGTTATGTGCGTCTTGGGGGTTATGTATGATTTACGTGTGTGATATAGGGGATGCTCCGATGCTGAGGGAGTTTGAGATTTCGTGTGCAGAGACAATCTATGCCACTGAGTGGGCATGGCTCCCGTGCATGCCGCCGACGACACCGTTGACGTTGGGTCAACTGAAGTCGCTTATGCTACATCATGTACCCTTCAAGTGGTCATCGCCCATCTTCAAGACGAACTTGCGTTCGCTCAACCTTCGCTCGCTGCCAGCCAACCATCTACCACTGGATCGCATTTTGCACATCATATCGAGTAATCCGAATTTGGAATCGCTTACGCTGCACTTTGCGGTTGTGGTGCCTGCGATACTCCCGCTGCACACGACATCTCTACCGAAGCTGCGTGAACTAACGTTTGGCGGTCACTATCACATGGCGACGTTGACGGACGCACTGGTCCTGCCAACGTTGGACATGCTCAACCTGGACATTGAGGCGCGAGAACCGATTGAGGATGTGATTACGAATCTGCTTCAACGGTCGAACAATCCACCAGTGACGCAGTTGTCGGTGTCGTACGGAAACGCGAATAGCTCGACGCTCTATTACGGTCCTGGAGGGATCGTGATTGCGTGGAATTTCCTGGGGGAGATGAACCACCTTCACTCGCTGAGCGTTGGAGGAACACCTTTGGAGCCGTTTCTGGTAACGCTGGGCACGCCGGAGGAGGAACAGGGGCAGTGGATCTGCCCTAATCTCAAGTCTGTGACGATGAAGAGTTGTCATACGCATCCAGATGGGATCGGTAAGCTTGTGCAGCTCGTCGAAGCGCGTAATCCGGAGACGGGGAGTGCTGTGATGGTGCACGGGGTGACACCGATCAAACTACGGTATATCGAGCTATACGACTGTGTCTCTGTGGGACAGGATGTGCTGGAGTGGTTGAAAAAGCGGGTGGATGAAATAGTTTGTGTGGATCCGAGCTTTGGGCGGTCGCCATGATTGGTTCGAAGTTTGTTTCTAGCCGTGTATACATATTTTTGTTGCTGACATGTGTATTCATATTTTTATGCACGGAGAGAGCAGTTCCGAGAGATGAAGCGCGCACTAGCGCCGCAAGATTAGCCTGCAGATCGAAGCATTTGGCTTTTGAGTACGGTTTTCAGCGAGGCGCTCTGAAAGTTGTAGTACTTGGCTGACGTCGGTAAGGCTGGTAGACCAATGTGTACCGCCACGTACGACTCACACCTAGACTCGTCTGCGCAAAAGGCCATGCGGCGCCAAGGTGGAGATGTACGAACCCTGGGTCCAACGGGTATATAAACAGGACGGGTCTGTGACCTCGTCCAACTTGCTGCCCTACCATGCCCGTGCCAATACCGGTCAAGTCGGGTCGCCATATTGATCTAAATAAAGCCAAACAGACTTTATTGCCGGATGACGTGCTGCAGATACGTTGCTCTCAAACGTTCGTCCACGCTCGTCCTCATCGTCCCACACAGTCCCAAATACACCCCAAACAACGCCTACGTCGCCCATCTCACTGCCGCCCTCATGGCCCTCAACGGCCACCGCCCCTCCCATCCCCCAGCTGCCCTGCCTCATGGCGCAGTACCTCTCCCACTGGCGCCTACACAACCCTACGCCCCCATACAGTGGGACTGGGACCTAGAACATGCAGACCGCAAACGCGAGGCAAGGGCTGACGGTGCTCTTCACGACGCGCAGCCCTTCCAGGTCGACCGCAGAGTCCTCAAGGACATCGTGCGCGAAAAGACTCACTGCGAGGTCGGCCAGATCACGTTTCTGAGTTCAGGCAAGTCCCTTCTCCTTTTTCCGTATCCGTGTCGCGCCTCACCACCCGGCCATCAGGCACTTTTCACAAAGTTGGTGGCGCCTGTGCTATACATTCGTCACGCTTACGTTCCCTGCTTATCAGGCTTATCTCGTCACCCTTGTCGACACGCGGCAGCTCGTCGCTCGTGTTGCCCGTCGGTTCATGCCTCGCCTCAAGACACAATCTGAGGTGGCCACAATGCAATACCTACGCGAAAAGACCACCATACCTGTGCCGGACGTTTACTATTATGATTCAAACCCTTACAACCGCCTCGGCGGCGAATATATCCTTATGTCCAAAGTTTGTAATCCATTGCTTGTCAATCTCCCGGTCTTACCGCTTCCAGGCATCCGGAATCCCACTCGGCAGAGTGTATCACACCATGTCCAACGACCAACTCAAACTTTTGTTCAAAAATGTAGCATCTATTATAATACCTCTCTTTGGGCAGCGTTTCTCACATATTGGTTCTCTCCATTTTTCTTCTTTCTCGCGTTCAGCCTCATCGCCCGTAGCTTCCTCTACTTCTTCCACACCGACCGCAACCCATGCCCCATTCAGGCATTTTTCCATCTCAGCTACCCCCACTTTGGGCAGTACCCCAACCGTGGCCCATTCGGCCCGCGATCTCCCGCGCATTGCTTCCACTTCCGTGCACGTTGGCCCCATTGTATCATGGCCGTTCTTTGGTTCCGGTCGCGGTGACCTCACCCATCCGTCGGAAATCAATCGTGGTCCGTGGTCCTCGACGCATGCTTATCTCGAATCCTGTGTGCAGCGTGAAATCGCGAATGTAAAGCGGGAAAGCGAGGGCAAGTCCGCCCCTCATCGCCTCCATCTTGATCCGGACGAGATCCGATCCTCCAGACATCACCACCTTGATGCTCTCCCGGATGATCAGAGTGATGACTCCGATGAATGGGACGCCCAAGAGAGCGAGGAAGAGTGGGAGGGCCCCGGAGATGCCATGTACAGGGATTATCGTCGCATGCAACGGAGCACTTTTCTCGTCGCGCACATCATACGCCGCGAACAGACCGTACGCAAAGAGATGAGTCGCTGGATGCGCGTCATGGACCGCCTAAGGGCCCATGCTGATGCCCCGAGCCCGGAAGAGTTTGGTCTTGATTGCCACGATCTAAACTTGGAAAACCTATTTGTGGACGAACACGACCCTACTCAAATTGTGGGTCACTATATATGCCTTGTTTGATGCCGCATGGCTGACCCTCTTGTTCGCACAGACGTGTATCATTGATTGGGAATCGACAACTACGCGACCGCTGTGGGCATGCGCTCACCTCCCAGCGTTTGTTCAAACAAGTCCGTTTACCTGCAAGTTATTCCACGAGGTGGTTACCTCGATCGCCCTCTCCAAATCGCCAAAAAACACGTCCCAAGCAGCGACTGCCAAAGAGTGGCTCCACTACGAAGCCATTGGCGCCAGACTGCGCCTCGCACACCGTTGTGTGGAGTGGGACGGATGGGAGGAAGGACTCGTGGACAGCATTCTCGGACCAGAAGAACATGAAGACGAGTGGTTCAAGGACGTCGAGTCGACCGTGGAAGGCTCTGAAGTACCGAGCGCGCCGTCGTACAATGGCAACGCGTGCGTGGAGAGTGCAAGCGGTGCCTCTGAGCCTACATCAACCGCGCTGAAAGTGGCTGCCCTCAGGAGCCGCAAACAGGCAGGTCAGTTGCCGCTGAAGAAGGCCTTGGAGCAAGAACAGACATTAACGACGACGGGCGATATCTGTGGCGGACGCGGTGGAGAGCTTGGACGACGGCTGGAGGCATGGTTGAGCGTGAATGAGAACGGAAAACGGAGATCTGGTGATACTCACGAAGAGCGTTATGATGTCGGTGCGGACTGACTCCGTGGGTGCCCGTGCCGATACGCGTGTTATTCCTGACCCGTGGGGGCCTTGCACATTTCTACGCCATGGGTGATTGTTCTGTCACCATAATCGGCGACTCGAACTCCTGCAATGATGCATTGGTGAGCATGTTTTTGGACGACTATGGCACATGAACTGTTGCATGATACGCCACATTCTAATGATGTATATTGCATTGCTTCCCGAAGATTTTATCATGAATTGCATCAACAGGACGAGTCATATGATGTTACACGCATTGATATACGATTACTCATGTTCTTCCACAACATAATTTGTGCTTATGCTTCCACCCACTTGAGGAAAAAGAGTGAGGCGGCTGGTGTCCACAGCAGTATTAACCCACTCTCGAATGCATACAACGCATCCTTGCCGCGCGGTCGCTGCGACGGCGCCATCCATATCAACCGACGTTCGCCATTGACAAGCCAGCCATCCTTTCGAACCCGATACGCCGTGTGGAAGAGACTGTCGACGGCATCTCCAGGGTCGGATTGCGAAAGGAAGTGTGGAAGGGGAGCACCCTCTACGCCCTCCTGCCGCTGGCAACATGTACAGTGCGTCATGTCCGCACCCTCAGCACCAAATGGGATCGCCCACGTAAATACAGTCCCGTCATCACATCTAGATGTGAGCCTAGACCGGTCAGCTGAGAATTGAACAAAGTCCACGTGTTTGACCGTGACTTGATCGCTGCGCATCACGTCATGCGACGTAGACGTCGACGGGGACCACACACTCAGCGAACCGTCTTCACGTCCGATCGCAACCCTCGTTCCGCCGGGGGTAGCCGCATACGCGAGCGCCGTGACCTTAGACGTTGCCACTTGAAACGTGGCTGTGCACGCGCCGTTGACTCGGTCCCATACATGGATGGCTCCCGATTGGGACCCACCCACGAGCGACCGACTCTGGGCGTCGTCCGAGAACACGAGCGCGTGGAAGACCACGTCGGCGTTAGTCGTAGTCATGCTCGTCCGACTTTTACCCGCAACCCCGAATACGTCCACATTGCCAGAACCATGACAGCACGCGATCCATGCACCATCGACGGATGCGACGAACGAGTGGACCTTCTTTAATCCCGAGAACTGCGCGCGCTGTTCACCCGTCGCGGCATCAAAGGCGCGCAGCGTGTTCTTGTCGGTACCAAAAAAGGTGGATGCGATGCCTACGAAGATGCTCCCGTCTGCGGAGAACTTGAACTGGAACTCGTCACCGTTACGCATCGATGCTGACATGGCCGTATCGATTTTCTTCAGGATGCGTTGGTTCTCGTCGACCAGGAGCCATTCCATGATATTGTAGATGACAAACCTGGTGCCGTTGGGCGAAGGGATCATCCTGTCTGACATGCGAAGTGGGTTCGACTTTAACGCTGCCTCGATTTCATCCCACGTTCTTTCTGGGACAGTAAGATCACTGATCCGGACCGAACCCAGCGGGTCTCCAATGACGGCCCAATTTCCATCCGAGGAGACGGCGGCCGCAGTCGCCGTACCAGAGGCAGTTAGAGAGGAACCAGTCAATGGTTTTAGCAGCGACCCAGCGTATAGGCCCCCGGCATATGTAAACACGAATGCTGCTGATCCGGTCGCCTGATGGTAGTTTGTTATGTGTAGCTCACTCAACCCAGGGAGCTTCATGTCGTTGAGGATGTATCGGAATACGGGAATTGGTGTTCCCCACCCAAGTACTTTCATATGCCATGCAGGGACAAGCTTTATCGCCCTTTTCATATATTCTTCCGCCGCCCAAATCGTATTGGGTTTATTGTACGAGCCCACATTCCAAGAAAGGATCTCGTGGTCGCAAACCGTAGCCAGACGTTTGTCTCCATCGAAGAAATGCACAGCCCGTATCCCAGTGCGAAGCCCTTTGGAAATCGTTTCTGTGCACTTCCCAGAACCTGTATCCCATAACTTGACGGTCTTGTCCTCAGATCCAGATGCAAGGACACTCCCATCCTTGGATATAGCCACGCAGTTGACCGTTTTGCGATGACCCATCATCCCTCGAACAACTTTTCCAGTCGACATATCCCAGACGATGACCAGGTTGTCTTCCGATCCTGAGATCAAACGCTGTGAATCGCTAGAGAACGTAATTGAAGTCACTGGGCCCTCATGCGTGGCTAGTCGATACAACAGTTGTGCCGTCCCCACAGACCATACATGAATTGTATGGTCTCGTGAACCAGATGCCAGCAAGGCGCTGTCCTCGGAAAACTCGATGCATATGATCAAATCGGTATGGCAGCCTTCGTGCTTGAGATGCTCCTTCCCGACCTTTGGGTCCCATATGATAACAGTACCGCCTTCGAACGCGGCTGCCAAGAAGGCACCAGAAGGAGAGAAACGCACAAGCAGTGATGTTTCCGAACAATCTCCAAGGCCTGCAAAGTTTCTGCCTGTGATCGTATTCCAAATTTGGACGCCTTGCTTCTCAGCAGCTGTAGCGATCAAAGTGCCATTCGGGGAGAAAGTGAGCGAATTGATGGGGGCGTGGAGATTGATGCCACTTCGGAGTGAGGCCCAGTGCCTTGGCAGATCGGGGGGTAGGACGAGCGTCCCAAGTGCTTGGTGCTTGAAGATTTTGTAGATGGCACTGTCTGGGGGAGCGAACCAGAGCGCCGAGAGATAGACATGCAATGCGCATTGGGAGATGCAATCCATGTAAAGTGCTACAAGACGTTCTGCGTCTTCCAACAGCGTCAATGCATCTTTCGGAGCTTCGCGCAGTGTCTACAAATTACAATTAGTTCAGATGACAGGACGAGTGGAGCGAACAGACCGTGAGCCAACAAGTTGCCTCGCGGAGCATCTCCACAGCGTTCTCTAGTTCGCCCCATATGCTGAGTGCCTCTATCCAGAATAACAACACCGTGGTGCTGAACTTTGTCAGCGCATTCAACAGTAACTCGTTCGCAACTCCGTGGCTCGGAAGTTGTGCAAGGTGACGAGACCAGAACCGACAGGAGTACAGCAGCGCTTCGTCAAACGCTGCTTGCCGACGCTGAACAAGATCCGGAACTTCGTTGTTTGCCCTGGAAGGGTCCCCAATATTGCACATGTCACGTCTCAACGAATTCGACATGGTCTCGAGACACAGTTGAGCCATGAGTCTATGATAGACGTCAGGGTTGATGGCGTACTTTTGCGATCGCCTTGGATCGATGAGGAAGTCGCGAAAGGACGCATGGTAGAATTGGATGGGCTGCTTCCCGTCCTCTGATGCAAGGAGAACGGAGTTAAGGGCAGGAACAACCATCCGTACATCCACGTCGGGTTGCTGTAGTAGTACGTGCAGTCCCGATACAGACAATGGAATGGCCATGCAATAGACGACACCAAGAACAAGCCGCGCGACATCAGGATCGGGCAGGACTGAGATAGCATCTCGATAGAGCGAGTCAAGATCGCCGTAGGCAGACCCGGGAGATATGATGGCTCTATCCTCGAGGATAGCTTGGAGACGTTCAACAGGGTTGTGCATCCTGTCTGCGACAAATTTGGCGACCGTGAGAGCAAAGATAAACAGTCCATTAGCTTTGTTGACAACACGCTCGAGTTCCGCAGACGATGGCCATGAATGAGGAACGGTTTTCATGACTTGTAGGTGTCCATCACGTACGCTATCGAAGGCATGGCGCAGGAACGAGCGAATGTCAGCTTCCGCACTGAAAGCCTGAATGTCGAGAGGCAACGTGAGGGAAGATATTTCCGGTTGGTTGAACCGTGACTGAAGCCATGACTCAGGTCTGCTTGTGATCAATAATCGCAACGGGAATTTGGTTTTACGTGGGAGAAGTGCGAGTAGTGATATGAGTTCCGAGACGAGACTCTCATCGTCGCACTCGTCAAGGGCATCAATAATGACCAAAACTGCGGCGTCGGGTGCTTCAGTCGCAGTAGACAAAGGCTCCAGCAAAAGCTTCTCCATTTGCTCTCGGAGAACCTTCATTGGAATCATGTAGTCGTTTTCTAGGGCAGCGATGACAGCAGGACGGATGGACGGCAGGAAGGAGAGTAACTGCATGGTTAACGTGGGGATAACGTGTTGTGTGGTCCGTCGCTCGAGATCCCTTCGGGAAAAGAAGAAGCTAGCAGCCAGGCGCTTTTCGCTCGCGTACTTCTCCGCCACCGTCTGCGATACGGCCGATTTTCCTGAACCTGGTCTGCCGTTGAGCCAACATATAGGGTTCCCGTTCGATTCGTCCACCCATGAAGTGATGCGAGTCAGTAATTCGGTGCGAGTGCCTTCGATACACTTTGGCGCCGGGTATCGCTGGGCGGAATCGTGTGCAGCACTGGGCGCACTCGCTTTCTGAAGCACCTCTATATGATGTACGGATATGGTGTCAATACGTCCGTCGTTCTCGAGCGGGTTTACTCGCCTGAGTGAGAATCCTGGAGGATCTGATTTCCATGGATAATAGTGTTGATGGATTGATTGCCTTGCACAGTGGACCTGGTCATATAATACTGGTCTCGATGGACCTCACTGAACGTGGAGTGGCTGGCATCGATGTAGGATGAGTTCTCGAACATAGCTATTTGGGGAGGTGCGAAATTCAGTAAGGAATCAGAAACTTGCTCAAGGCTTTACGAAATGGTTATCTGAATCCGGCTTATTCGATCCTTCCGACTTGAGTCGCAGTACTCAGTATGTACCTTGAGTACAGTCAAGGCAAGCCTGGCTTCACAAATTTGAAGAGCATCGTATTAGCTGGACTGATGGACCTGCCTGGGTTTGTCAAATTTCTCCGGTCCTGTAAATCATTCTGAACAGACTTACAGTGATAGACACTTAAATGAGTGAATCTTCCCAGAAGCCAAGTAACGGAACGGCTCAACTTAGCAGTACTAATTTGAATCCCGAGCGACTCGTTACTGTAATTTTTTTTACATAATGGATTCCAATGATGCCAGTCACAAATGATACACCAAAAACACGGGAACACGGTACTCAACCTCGAGACTCCACAAATTTCAGAAAGATCCACGATGAAGAACGTAGGGAAATCACAGCCAAACCATTCTTGAAAGCGTAGAACGCGTCCTTGCTACAGGGTCGCATATAGGGCGGAAGCCATAGGACTCGCCGGTCGCCATCGACAAGCCAACCATCCTTGCGAACTCTGTATGCCGTATGAAAAAGGTTATCGAAGGTGTCTTCTGGGTCAGATCGGGAGAGAAGATGTGGGAGAGAAATCGTGTCTGAGGCAGCCTCCACACCATCCTGAGGTAAGCAGAGTGTACAACGGGCCATACTCGTGTCTTCTGCGTCGAATGGGACTGTCCACGTAAAAATGGTCCCATCCTCACCTCTGGACGTGAGTCTGGACTGATCATCAGAGAACTGAATAAAGTCCACGTTTTTGACGATGGCTTGATCACCACGAACAATGTCGTGAGATGCAGAAGTGAACGGGGACCATACACACAGCGAGCCGTCCTCTCGTCCGATCGCAACCCTCGCGCCACCGGACGTAATCGCGTACGCGAGTGCTGTGACCACTGAGGAGGATACCCCAAACGTGGCCTTGCACTCCCCGCTTGCACGATCCCAAACATAGACGACTCCCGTTTCGGAGCCACCCACGAGTAATTGAGCGTCTGCAGAGAAACTGAGCACGCGAACGAGCGATTCATCGTCAGGCGCCCATATGTTCGACCGACTCCCGCTCGCTACCTCCAAAACGTCTATTTCTCCGGGTCCATGACAACATGCAATCCACGCGCCATCGGTGGATGCGACGATTGAATGGACCATTTTCAGTCCAGTGAACTGAGTACACTGTTCACCCGTCGAGGCATCGAAGACACGTACAGTGGTTTTCTCGTCGTTGAAAATGCTTGCTACGGTGCTGAAGAAGACGCTCCCGTCTGTAGAAAATTTGAACCGTACGTCGGTATCGGGGCGTATCGATCCCATCATACCCATGTCGATCTTCTTCAGGATATGATGGTCCTCGTCGATCAGGTATAATTTAAATTGAGAGTTGAGGATGAATCGCCCACCAGCGGGTGAGGGCGTAAGGTAGAATATATTTTCGAGAGGATTTGCTTTAATCTTTGCAGCTAATTCCTCCCACGATTTATTTTTTGCAGAGAGATCCAAGATCTCAAGCAATCCTCGAGAGTCGGCTGTCGCAGCCCAAAGTCCGTCAGATGATATTGAGACTCCAGTCACCGTAGCATCGTCTCGCAATGGGGGTGCACTGGGTGTGGTGGGTAGTGATCCAGAATATACGTTGCCCTTGTGCGCAAATACGAATGAAGGCGAATTTGATGCGTATGCAACTGCAATGTGCTTCGGGGCGATTTCATCAAAACTAAAGCGGGAGAAGAACCTAAAGAAAGAGTTGGGTAAACCCCGTCCCACCACCTTCGCCTGCCAGTCAGGGAAGCAGAGAAACACCTTCCTCAGCATCTGCTCCACTGCCCAAATAGTTACCGAGTTGTTACGCGAAGCAATGTCCCAAGATATGATCACATCGTCGCAGACTGCAACAAGATGTTTGTCATCGTCAAAGAGGCGGATAGCATGTACTCCAGAGGTGTGTCCTTTGGAAAACGTTCGGGTGCATTTCCCAGACTTGGTATCCCATATCTTCACTGTCTTATCTTCCGATCCAGACACAATTATGCACCCATCCTTTGACACAGCAACACAATTCACCGGTTTTCGATGACCCATCATCCCGCGAATAGCCCTTCCAGTCGATATATCCCAGACGATGACCAGGTTGTCTCCCGACCCAGACACCAAGTACTGTGAATCGCTAGAGAACGCCAAGCAGGATATTGGACCTTCATGCGTTGCTAGTCGATGCAACAGTTGTGACGTCCCCACCAACCAGACATGAATTGTATGGTCTCGCGAACCAGATGCCAGCAAGGCGCTGTCCTCGGAAAACTCGATGCATGTGATCAAATCGGTATGGCAGCCTTCGTGCTTGAGGTGCTCCCTCCCGACCTTTGGGTCCCATATGATAACAGTACCGCCTTCGAACGCGGCTGCCAAGAAGGCACCAGAAGGAGAAAAACGGACGATAAATGACGTTGAGGTACAATCTCCAAGGCTCGCGATATTCCCGCCAGTTATTGCGTTCCACAGTTGGACACCTTGCTTCTCTCCGGCTGTGGCAATCAAATCGTCGGTTTGTGAGAAAACAACAGAATGAATGGGAGTGTGTAGCTCGATCCCTCTGCGAAAGGCAGCGAAATAATCATCAAGAGCTGGTTTCGTGACAATCGTCCCCAGTGATTGATGCTTGAAGGTCTCGTAAATGGCGCTTCCTTCAAAGGCAAACGAAAGTGCTGTGAAATAGATGTGCAATGCACACTGTGAAATGGGCTCCATGAATAGTACCACGAGGCGTTCAGTTTGTTGAAAGAGTATGATCGTATCCTCTGGGATTTCACGCAATGTCTGTCATGCGGCTTGAGCATATATTCTGCATACCAGACGGGCAGACAAACCTTAAGCCAGCGAATCCCATCACGGAGCATCACCACAGCCTTCTCCAGTTCACCAAAGACACTAAGTGCTTCCACCCAACACAAGAGCACTGTTGTACTGAATCTCTGAATTGCCTTTGACAGTGCTTCATTTGCAACACCGTCACCAGGGAGCTGCGTGAGATGATGCGACCAAAACCGGCAGGAATACGAAAGAGCTTCGTCGAACGCCGCCTGGCGACGTTCAATGAGATCCGGAACCTCATCGTTTGCCCTAGAAGGGTCACCGATCCTGCACATATCACGCTTCAACGAATTTGACATGCTCTCGAAGCACAGTTGTGCCATGAATCGATGGTAAGCGTCGGGGTTGATGGTGAATTTTTGCGATCGTTGTGGACTGATCAGAAAGTCGCGAAAGGAGGCGTGGTAGAATTGGATGGGCTGTTTTCCATCTTCCGATGCCAAAAGAACAGAGCCGAGGGCAGGGACGACAAGCCTGACGTCAACGTCCGGCCGTTGAAGCAGCTTGTGCAGACCCGAAACAGATATTGGAACTGTCGTGCAGTATACGACGCCAAGAACGAGGCGAGCAATATCCGGATCTGGAAAAGATGAAATTGCGTCTCGATAAAGGGAATCGAGGTCTGCGTATGCAGAGCCAGTAACTGCTGTGCCTGTGTCCTCTAAAATGGTTTGCAAACGCAAAATGGGATTCTGAGTCTTTACGCCTACGAATTTGACCACTGTAAGAGCGAAGATGAAGAGTCCCGCAGCTTTGTTGACGATGCGATCGAGATCCTCAGATGGTGGCCATGGCCTAGGAGTAGACTCCATGACTTGGAGATGTTCATCGTAAATATTGTCCAGAGCATGGCGTAGGAACGAACGAATGTCGGCTTCCGCACTGAAAGCCTGGATGTCGAGAGGCAACGTGAGGGAAGATATTTCCGGTTGGTTGAACCGTGACTGAAGCCATGACTCAGGTCTGCTTGTGATCAACAATCGCAATGGGAATTTGGTTTTACGTGGGAGAAGTGCGAGAAGTGATACGAGTTCCGAGACGAGACTCTCATCGTCGCACTCGTCAAGGGCATCAATAATGATCAGAATCGCGGCATCGGGTGCTTCAGTCGCAGTAGACAAAGGCTCTAGCAAAAGCTTCTCCATTTGCTCTCGGAGAACCTTCATTGGAATCATGTAGTCATTTTCTAGGGCAGCGATGACAGCAGGACGGATGGACGGCAGGAAGGAGAGTAACTGCATGGTTAACGTGGGGATAACGTGTTGTGTGGTCCGTCGCTCGAGATCCCTTCGGGAAAAGAAGAAGCTAGCAGCCAGGCGCTTTTCGCTCGCGTACTTCTCCGCTACCGTCTGCGATACGGCCGATTTTCCTGAACCTGGTCTGCCGTTGAGCCAACATATAGGGTTCCCGTTCGATTCGTCCACCCATGAAGTGATGCGAGTCAGTAATTCGGTGCGAGTGCCTTCGATACACTTTGGCGCCGGGTATCGCTGGGCGGAATCGTGTGCAGCACTAGGCGCACTCGATTTCTGGAGCAATTCGACTAGCAATGGTGTCAACGCGTAGATCGTTCTCGAGTAGATCAAAATGGTCGCTCACTTCCATGGGCGTCCTGAAGGATTTGATTTCCGTGGATGATGGTGTTGACCGTCTGATTGCCCTGCACTGTGGACCTGGCATTGTAATATTGGTCCTGATGGACCTCACTAAAGGTAGAATGACTGGCATCAACATGGGATGCGTTGTTGAACATGATTGTTTGGGGAGCGCCCGCGTCGTACTGAATTCAGTATAGAGAGGGCTTCCATTACGACAGAATTCTGAGTGAGCCATTACAAATATGGGAACTCGCCGCCTTGGTCATTGCTTGGAGATCGTTCAACGGGTCCTTCGGGTATGCCTGGGACAGTGACGTTTGACTTGCGACATCACTTCAGTTATATACCACCGTTGGAGCGATTTCCCCGGACCCTGGCAGAAAATCAAAACGGACCCGCCGTGCAGTCGACCATCAAGTTGTTGCCACCTCACAACGATGTTCGCCCATTGCGCACCATATTTCCATCCCAGCCCTCTCCACCGCCTCCCACTTATCGAATTCTCGTACATGCATTAGCAAGACCACCCTCTCATCGTACCCGCCAGGGGAACTACCATACATCTCCCATTAACACAACACCTCAAGGGGTAAGCGCTTGAGCTCTCCCCAAGGAAAGGGGCGACCGTGCCCCGCACAGTCCTACGTGACCAAAACCAAAAAGCGACGCGTGTCTGCGTCAAGTGGAAAAGGTTTCGATCCGAGGGACGCTTTCCACAGCACTCAGTGGCTCACAATGTCCTGGTGTGTCAACTACTAAAATGCGGGGCAGTGCTGCAGCACCTGCTTCGAGTGACTCGCACAGGAGGGTCACGATGTTGAGCGACAGATACGTGAGCGGAGGGCTGCAACACGAATTGCGGGAGGGGCCAGAGGACGAAGCTTTCGAGCCCACGGTCGTATACGGTGAGGAGCTCGATAGTGCGACTAAGCAGGATCGATCAGGGCCTTACACGGAATGCGACAGGCAAGAGACGGCTCGAACGGCTCGGGTAGAGGTTCGAGCAGTCAGAAAGAATTTCCATTCTGAGTGTGGGGTGGATCCGAATTACCATCTACCAAAGCTGCATTGACGGGGTAGCATCAAGTCTTCAACGCAGCGCGGCTATGGACTGTGTAAGACGGCTGGAACCTAAGGTTGGATCTATGAACATTTGGACCACTAATTAGGACGAACCTCGAGCTACTCTCGCCACCAGCAAATCGGGCTTTGGGCCAGTTGTTCTGCCCCACGCTCCACAGCGCTATTAACAGCGACCCTACACATGATAAGATAAAATCGTGAGTTCAGCGATATCCGCTATGAAAATGATTGTCGACATGAACAAGATATGCAACTTTCTGGCCACCGCTCTTTGTCAAGCAGGCGTCATTTCTTGTAAGTTTTTTTTTGGCCAAGTGTTGGCTATTAGAAGTTGAGCATGTTTCGCCAGGCGGACATTTCGTCGTGGTACAAGATGTCCTTACCTGATGCATCAAAGTCTACCACAGTCACACTCGATCGGACCAACGCACACAGAGTGAATCCGGTGATGACACATGAAAGCCCTGCAAGCTGCCAGTGCTGTCAACGATGAGCACTGTTGCTACATCGGTTAAGGAGTCTACCACGCGAACGAGAAGTCGCAGCATTTATTCTTCGGCACTCCAGTTCATGCGCTCTTCTGGAAGGAAACGCGAAGCGGACAACGGCACCCGACCCATTACTAGTTTTTTTTTCCACCCTTCCGAGGAGCGTTCAGAAGGTTCCGCAGCCTGTATCGATAAACTTTGACCTAGAGGTTCAGGAATTCGGAGAATTAGTAACCAACGACATTTACCGTCGAGTTATCAGAAATCCACACTGTTGTATGGTGATGACGGTTGGCCCGATGTCCTCTACGACGCTCGGCAAGGAGTCTATGCAATAAGTTGAACATCAAGCTGAGACCGCGATCTTTGCGGCCGGACAAAGCCCCTCATACGAAGACGTCGTCTTCACTGGCAGGTTCCCGCTGAATCTGCACCCTTCCACTTGTCCTATTGGCATGCTCTCACCTTTCAAATCGCATTATTGACTTCGGACCCCAGTACATGTTTTCCGGTGCTCTGCGGTGAATGATATCGGATGACGATTCCTAATCTAGGTTGTGCCTCCATATAAACACTGCAATCTATTTGGCCCCAGTCGCCTTTTTCATCTGTGCCAGGATCTTGTCGACCTCGGAAACGTGCTTGTCAGATAATTTTTGAAACTACATGCAAAACGTGAACCGTATCCGACGTTGGTCAAGACAACCTAAACGTACCGCTTCGAGTTCGACCGAGTGCTTCTCGTACTTGCCCTTCTTGACGCTGGCCTGGTGATGTTTGCGGATCTGAGCGCGCACGTCTTCCGCCATTCGGCCGGCCGTCAAAACGAACGTGTTTCGAGCCTCGACGGTCGGCCTAGGCATCCAGGCATGAACGAACGAATACAAAACGTTAAAGGGTGACCTACTTGGGTATAGGTATCTTGAACGTCCGCGAGTCTAGTCGTTGGGGAACAATGTTGGGTAGCTTCGCAGCGTATATCCCTTGCTCGACCGCCTTCATGTTCTACTACGTACACATCCGTGAGCAAAGAGGACGCAAGCCAAACGCGCCACGAACATGTTCGTCAAATACGGTGACGATCAAGACTGACCCGTCCTTGATACCGACGGTCGCCAAATCATCGAGTTTGACTGTCTGACCGCGCCGTGCTTCGACGCGCACCGGCGAGAGCAGGGCAGGCGTGACGCGTCCGCTGGCACGTGTCTCGAAACCGGCGACCTCCTTGCGAAACCAGTCGACTGCAGAGGCCATCTTGGACTCAGCCTTGGCGTATTCTGTCCGTGTTTCTTCCGAGTCAAACAGCTGTTGCGAACCCGGAACGAACGACGCAGTTGACTTGGTTTTTGTTTTAGAGGCATATGTGCGCACGGGCTGCAAGCGACGGAGGGCATTCGGCTGGACAGAACTATGGCGAGAGACAACATTGAAAGATGACCGCGCAGCAGTGCGGCACGCCAGCTGTCGTTTGACGAGCGAAAACATGAGAGGACGGTGAAATTTGCCGGAGGTAGCTCGTTTACATAAACACCAGTATACTACATACAAATTGTCTATCCACTCTAAGGAAAACGCTTGCTCAGCCCATCATATATCAAAAAGATGATCGCACTACTCGGTATAGATCTTGCCACGGTGACCCCACACCCTGCATAAAACCCACGGATCCCCTGTGCCTTGTACATAGCCCTGGCCGTGCCCATGAACGTGGGCGGAGGAACACCCTTGCCTCGCGGACGTAGCTCCTCCTCCGTCTGCATCGCACTCTTGATCGTGTCCGCTGGGAAGAGCGAAAAGTTGAACACGGCCCCGGCGCATGCACCCGACACGGCGGACTCCCATGGAAGTATGTCCTTGCGAGCGAGGGGCATCCCAGTAGTTGTTGCGCGTCGTTGGATGAGCCGTGTCGCTACGAATTCTTTGCATGCAAACCACGCAGAACCACCGCCCGACTCTCGAATCAGGGTGCCTGTTTGTCCAAGCCACAGACCACGGATCCCGTCATTACGGAAGACAGAGCTGAGTACAGCAAGCGGTCCAGGGAGCACATGAGTTTTCATTTTGATGGATGTCGGTCCAAGACTGACAGCTGCAGCCCCAGAAGACGATGATTGAATAGATGCCGTGGGGGAGTCCAAAGCAAGCATTTGTACTTGCATTTTACATTTCACAAGCTCTATTGGGGTCCTAAGAATAGCTTGTCAACAAGTGCTTCATTCGAATCGTGGTGGACATACAAAACAAAGCTCGTTACAGCACCAGCGCCGGCGCCAGCGACTGCGAGCTGAGGAAGGGTGAGATCCTCAGAAGGTGATTGCGCAGTGGCCCATCGTATGATATGCTGTAGCTGGCTATACGACACGAAGAGGGTCGCATTCTCGGCCATGGCACCTACAACCGGTGCAGGCAGCCCCTGTTCTTGTTCATCAGGCCGCAATTATACACGCAGTAAAACGACGCACGCGATAGAGCCCTCGTACACCTTCGTTTTTAAATGTCCGGACGAGGCAGTCTATGGGACCTTTAAATCTTGCAGTCGCGTCCAACACTTGAGACTGGAGTCGGACCTTGGTGAGATCGAAAGGGTGCTCAAATACTTTGGAGGTCATTCCTGCGATCTATGCGCACGTTTAGATGGTTGCATTTTTTTGATGGGCGGATACGCACACTTCCAAATGTGATATCTTTGGCCGCACGGAGCGCGGGGGAGACGGTGTGGGTGTCGTCAGACATGACGGTGTGGAGGGAAGAATGCTGGTGGTAATGGAGAACGAAGTCGGCCTGCTACCACATTATTTGAGGCCTTGAGACGACCAATCCTGTGGACGCTGTATGGCGTGCAAATCTGAGTGGAAAATGCTGTCACGCGATTCAGATCAGACTCCGCAAGTATGTACGGTATCCATATTGCACAAAATCCTTCGTCTATTCCTGCTCTATCTCTACGGGTATACGTCTGAACACATTTCGTGGGACGCCATCGTCCTGGACGACTGTCACCTGTTTCAGGATGTATCCATTCCTTTGGGGTATCCATCGGAAAAATATAAACCAATATACGACACCCAGAAAACCAACAAATAGCGCGAGGACAACGTGCGACTAAAATGCATCAGCCTCTCCTCCCGCACCGAATAATGGGACGACTCACATAGTATGGGAGATGGTCATATGGTTCATGGCCAGTGGATGGTGGCGTTAACGGCACCACAACCAGAAAGATATTGGAGAGGAAGAAAAATATGACTGCACTTTTGTAGGCTCTAAATGGAGGATTCCAATTATACGACTGAAAGGCATCGGTATACAACAACAGTAGCCCTCCAGATATAAACAAGTTGAACAAGCAAAGGGGGTACATGGAGTCTACAACTGTCTGTCAGACGATAATTCGCTGCGAATGGCAGGTGCTTACAGTTGACAATAAAAAGATACGCATCCCCTGGTGGTGCCAATGTCATAACCAAAACTGAAACCAGGTACTGTGTAAAAAGTCCGGGAAGGGGTGCATTGAACGGCTTGTTGCTCGCAAAGAATGATGAATATGGAAGAACACCCTCACGTCCTAGTTCTTGGACGACTGATGTCCCAATGAGACATCTAGCTTGTATATAATCGAGGACTTCATACCTCTACCTTGCGTAAACGATATCGACAAAATATTCCCCAGCATGGAAAGGGAGATTATTACACTGAGAGCCTGGGAACTAGAATAAGCTGGGGTATCTGGGTGGTCTACACGATGCTTACCCTTTCCGTTGCGATGCCATACAAATTCCGGAAGAACAATGCACTGTTAAAGATGAGGTACGCGAAAACAAGACCACGAGAAACTCTTACGCAGGGATCGTACCCCCGTTGAGCATATCGCCTTTAGATACCACCGCGAAGTACGCCACATTCACAAACACATACACGAACGATACGAAGCACATGGCTAACGGTGCAGCGAGTTTAATCGTTTTCACTGGGTCCCGGACCTCAGACAAAGCGTAGTTGGCGTTGGAATACCCAATATAGGACCTGATCCAATTAGCTGTTGTCTACCAAAGACTGTGCCCGGCTCACCAGATAATATTGTACATTCCAGTGACAAACGCGTTGGCTCCCAAATTTGAGCCTTCCCAGAACGTACGCCAGTTGAAGTTATTGGGCTGATCGTATTCCTCCCCGACAACAAATCCAGGTACACCAACCAAGCTCAGGAACCCAGATGTGGCAATGAGTATCAGGACCACAAACTTAAAGACTCCGAGTGCGTTTTGAAGCCTCAGACCAAAACTGCAGAACACGCCGTGCACGACAACACAGAATGTCGAGCATAAGAATGCCACGATACGGACGTTTGTCGAGGTCCGCACGATATCCAAGGCATGAAGCGTATCTGAGTAAACATCAGAAACCCTGTCGTAACACAGACGTAAGGACCCACATTCTCCAAAAGCAACACTGCCTGCGGACATCCAACCCTGACATAGAAACCAAGAATGGGGATTCATGACAAGAAAAAAGTCTTGATGACACCCACAATGGACACTCCGTATACCGTGTAGATGCAAGTGGTCATGAAAGCAGGACGTCGAAAGACATATTCCATGTACGTCTTTTCCGCACCACTTCTGGGGAGGCCCTGTATGAGGACAGCATGAAGAACTGTGCAAGAGAGCACAGAATGTAAATGCGTCTTACTGTCCCGAATTCAACATACACTGCAGTGCCTGCGGCGGCAACCAAGGCGCCGAGAATCCACATGACAAAAGTCATACCAACGCTTCCCGACGAATTGAGAATGATACTCGGTGCTGCGAAAACTCTAGAATATGCAATCAGCCGGTCTCACTTTAACTGTAAACTGAACGTGCCCAGTTCCGATCACTCTGTTGAAGATAAGGGATATAGCACTGAGCAGCCCTACAAGAATTGACCACACATGAGCGTCCATTCTGCATACATGAGCCACATAGCCCACCAAGCTGTCTCCTGTTGTCGGGTACATTGTCAACGAACGATCTCGAGTTCACTAGTTGTCAAGACTCAAGATGATGAAAAAGTGAATGGCCGTTTAGGATCGTACGAACCATTTTCCACGTCTCTCGCGGTAGAATGTTGTTGCGACTGTAGCAGTGGTTCTGTTTCCGAGCTCGCCACCAGAGTTGGGCTCGACGACGTACTGTGCTGAGACATGGGTCCGTTCGCTCGCGCGACTCGCGAGATGACGCGATATTCTTCCGCTACTGCTCACGCCACATCACGCGTGACTTCGTGATTCGGGGTCGGTCTTGACTTCAGTACTCAAATGTCAAACTCAACAGCCTTCGAAGGTATGTACTTATCGTTTATTATGTTGCATGGGTTTCGCAATAGTGTACCAATTCATCCACGACTGAATTCAAGTTAACAATAACAAAGAATTCCACGTTGTCACTGACCGGACAGTTTTGAGTCTCTTGACCAGCTTGAGTCTAGATATTTGCAACATAATCTCTGGCTGCAGACGCGTTTGAGCGTTCTATTGTACAACGGGCAGAAGATGCTCGGTTGCATTGTCGTCCAAGCACAACCTCTAAAGCTAAGCCTTTCGGTAGGTCGCTCGTGATGATTGGACTCCACTTGTCAGCGTTGGCGGATGTTTTTCAAACAAGGTAGGGCTGACCACTAATATGTCAATTTTATTGACGCGTAGGTCCCAAATAGTTTCCAACCTGAAATTATATTTCGTGACCCAATCATTGCCCCTCCTAGTCGCTTTCTTATAGATGAGATGATGGCCGATATACCACCTCTTATTGCCCGCGTGGAAGGCAAGGTTCAAGAGTGTTTGCTAAAGAAACAAAACAATAAGATGATACACAAATGCTTACATTATTTTGCATGGCGCTACTGGATTACACGAGATTACTTCCAGCTGGGCCATATAACTAAGTATGTACATACTACTACTTGCATTGGATGTGTCGCCGAATAATTTCCAAGCGTACACAAAATGTCAAGGATGTTCGATGTTCTTCTCCGAGCCCATTTGGCAGGAATGAAATGACTCCGCGTGTGCGCTACATCCGATACCGAGTGACTACGGCTTTCGCGGCGATAACTGTTGTTTTTCAGGGCAGGATTCAACGTGTGAAGACATTCTAGTGTCGCACAGAGCTGAAGACAGAGGTGGAAAACACTATGGACATGCATTCTCGGGTTTGTAGCAACAAGTTGAACTAGCCGGCTATCCGTACACAATCCCAACTCGCATTACCATGGATAGTAGTGTTACACTAACATATGATGCAGCAGACCTAAGTCTAAATGAACATTATCAAAAGATTGACTCGGATTGACTCACGAGCACAGATAAATTACAAGCGCAAGTTAAGGAAGTTTTGCCTACATAGACGATGAAAACCGTACAAGAACATACCCAAGATAGAGAGCAAGATAAAGCGACCATTTCTGCATTTTATTCCCCGTAGCGATGCCCACGACTTTATGTAGTAGAATAATCCCCGACTAAACCGGCTTGAGTGGTCCGACTGCCTCTTGATTCACTGTGGGCTGTGGTGACAGTGGCTACGGTGTGGTCAGGTCGTGGTGATGCCTGCTTGGGGAGACTGGGTAGATTAGGTAGTTCTCTATACATGTGTGGTCGCGATTTCGGGCTCACTGACGTTTCCTGGACATCAATAAGCACAAGCGTCTCGAACTTGCGCCTCGTAGCACTTACCGTGGTAACATCGACAACGGTGGATTCCGTGATTAGCGATGACTCGCTCTGAGCTTCGTTCAACGCAGGCAACATAGTCAATATCTGAAGGGCATCCTTAACCGGCGCTTCCCTATCTCAAAGGTGATGCGCTCACCTTGGTATCTGTATTTGTAATGTGTGTGTCGCGCAGATGGCCAGAGTTCACATTCGTAGAGTGCATGAATGTCGCTCGCTCCCGCTTCAAGTCCTGACACCTCGTCAATACCTCTTCCAACCTGTTTCGAAGTTCTGCATTTTCTCTTCGCACGCGCGCTGCCTCTTCTCGAAATGCATCCCGCTCCTGGCGTATTTCGACGAGATCGCTCAGAAGCCGCGTATTGTCCGCTTGGAGCTGTTGAATGACTTTTCGTTGGCGCAATTGGGCATTTTGGAGCTGCTCGACGAGTCGTCCTGGGTTTCTCGATTCCATCCCTTGTTTTTGCCTGTTGTGGAGCAGGGCGTTAGAAGGGTCACGTCTTTAAATACCTACCGTTATATTACAGACGCTTTCCCGCCATCAGTGGTTTTGCTTGTTGGATTCTGTCCTCGACATGCTGTTATTTGCGACATTACGCCTGGCCATGCGCATTGGATATGGATCCAGTGGTCAAGATCGCACCTGAGAGCTGTGTTCGTTTGGCAGATGGGCCATCCAAGGAGCTGTTCCAGCGATCAATTCGATCTTTTTCTGCCCGGGCTCCGATTGGCTCGTTGGCGGCTCTCAAAGTTCGGCTGTACAATGAATCAAGCACACAAATATCAATACCACCATCACCTTTCTTTGCCCCAGGAGGCGGGGGCAAGCACGAACTGCTTGGAATATCGTCGAACTCATCTGCCACTGCCAGTAGCTCACGCATGACTTCAGCCTAAATGCTTTTATCAACGGTAAGTAGTTGGTTAACATGCAAACTCATCAAACCAGAGTTCTCTTTGCTCTCTCAGTTTGGATCAGTCTCAAACTGTATAATATTCCTTGCTGTGTTGGTAGAGTCCAGCCGGATGACTTCTGCGAATAATTCAGAGGGCTTGTATGTGGTAATGCTACACTGCTCATAGACTCCGGTACCGCCACCCAAGTCAAGACATATCGGACATGACAGTTGGTCAACACACAGCGAGTTGCCGTTCTACTTTTGTAACCTACAAGATCTATATGGTCCACCATGGAAGCCTATCTCAGACACACGGAGAGGGGGTCTACATCATCCGGGGACGCTTTCCCCACAGCTCTAAGCTCCATCCAGATTCGTGGACCGCTCTAATGCAAGGAATCTCACAAAAGTGAAACCCCTGGGTCACGCCTGCATGCATACTTACATTAGCTGGATCGTCTCTCTTTGACACCGTCCTCCTACCAGGTGGCCGGAACGATCCGCGGGAACGCATTTTAGTTCAGGGACTGATCGATGCCCACTGCCTTGTAACCGCCTCAAGTTATTGGTCTGATTTACCTCCAGGAAAATGTCGCCAAACTCACTCGCCACTCGGGTCCGATATCCTCAACCTCGCGAAGTTACTGACCGTCTCGATCGAGCCTGTATCGCAGATCAACGTCATGTCCGATCGGTTTTTTCGATCCGATATCTCCAAGCGGCGGGTTAGTTAAGCCTGAGATCACCAACTCGGTGTGTCCCTCCGCCCGGCGGGCGACGCTTGACCGTAACGGGTGCACGTGCTTGATATTGATGCATAATTCTAAACAAACCTCGCAAGAGCGCTATATTCCCACGACTGTGTTTACTCACGTGACTCGTGACGTCTCGACTCATCTCCAAATCTTGGCAAGCTGGGCGCTTTCATGCTGCATGCAGGAAAGGATGAGCATGCTCAGTGTTTGTCCGCCCCCAATAAGGTCTATTCCCTCTGGAAATGCCAATACACGGAAGTAGGAACTGGGACAAGAATTAACGGGCCTTACGGAAAAGCGAAATAAAGCCTCTTCGGAAGAATCTGATATTGACATAGTAGTCAACCGAGTCGGTGACCGTCAGATACGCAGATCAATCGATCACCAGTCACAAGTTCCCGTGGCGGTAATATTATCGACGTGCGAGCCATTCGACAGTTGAAGATCTAGTGAAGTACCAAACTTTGCGATTGCCTTGTGCGGTACATATGAGGCCAAGGTGTGCATCGTGCAAAATCCCGTTCGAGCTAGACATTGCATCGGCAAGTGGCAGTATCTCGGCTGTCATGTCATTCGCAAGGGTGACTAAAAACCGACGTTCGTTTCGCTAGAGCGTGTCACTGTTGACAAACACGCATGTTCGGGTTTCGTGTGCCGTGTACGCAAAGTTGGACGGGGTGGCCGCGAATGGCGACGAGCGGTGACAGAATCCGAGCTGTTTGGCTGACGGAAGACCATGCCGGTGGGCCCGCCTATCACGGGGTATACGGGCCGATGCCGACAGTTGCTTCAAATAGAGTCTGACATAATGTAGAGCCGTAGCACAGCCTTGGCAGTACGAAGTACACAGTCGACTCGGGTCTGTGGGCGATATGCCATCGATGGAACATTCCGATCTGGAAGGAGGTGTGCTGTCACTGCTTTCCCTGCTATGGAATGGCGAGCACACACCAACAACGTTTGTTCGGCCAGCCAACGCCGCCAAGAAGCAGCTGACCTTCAATCCCAATATTTGAACAACTCAAGGCACGAACCACACGACTTGTTGTTGTGCCATCCCCTTTCCGGCTCAAGTCTGGCATCCACCGGTATCTATCATCAGGGTTTGACAGTCACGATTCCCATTCCACACCGTTCTCTGCGGCCTCGAGTCAGAGGCATGGAATCAATCACATGGGCTGGTCCGTTTTTATTTGGTGCCACTGCGGCCCCGGTCTCAACAGGCCATGCAAGCATTCGATACATCCTAACATTCTTGCTCCTTCCGTCTGGTCGGTTCTTTTGGTCCTCTTCGTTCGCACATGGTCACGGTCAGTGAATGGATCCCGGTTTTTGTATCGCCACACTGCCCTGATTCTTAAATGAACCCGTCGGTGCAAGACGAGATACTCTTTTCGTTGTAAAATCGCATCGCATTGCCCGATGTATCGCTGGTGTCTTCTCGGTACATTGCTGCTTGCAGCTCGTCACGTGTCTGCGTTCGACATCATTCGCGAATATTCTGGACAGAACTTTTTTGATGGTTGGGATTTCTACGGCAATGTGGACAACTTGACATGGGGTACGTCTTGTTCATTGGCGCGTATCTGGGATTGATTGACCTTATGATACAAGGCAATGTCACCTGGGTGACCCAGGAGGTTGCAGCCGCTCAGAATTTGGCATACGTGACTAGCGATAATCGCGCTATCATCAAAGTGGATAATGTTACCAACGTACAGCCCGGTCAATTGCGGAACTCGGTATGACCAATTTCATTATGTTGAAATAGTGGGTGTCAATACAATTTATGGTTGTGCTAGGTCCGTATAACGACCCAAGACACGTATGACTTGGGTAGTTTATGGATAATGGACCTAAATCATATACCGTACGGGTGCTCCGTAAGTAAACGACACCGTGCTTCGTTTTTTTTTCTTCTGAATGGTGATTTCGCTAGGTCTGGCCAGCCTTTTGGAGTATGGGTTGGTACTCCAGGTTGTTTGTTGAACGGAACACTGACAAAACTATTTAGGGTCCGATTGGCCCAATAATGGCGAGATTGATATCATCGAAGGAATCAATCTCAACACAAATAATCAAATGGCGATTCACTCTACACAAGGTTGCTATCATAGCGGTAATGCGGATCAATTGGGTACGACTGGGGCAACGGACTGCTCGGCAGGGTCTGGATGTACCGTGGAAGAGACATCGCCGAATAGTTACTACACCGGCTTTGCGAATGCAAGCGGGGGCGTTTTTGCTACACAGTTTGATGTTTCGGGGATCTTGTGCGTGTGCCTTTTTGACCGATAAGTTCGGGATGCTGACAATATTACACCAGCATGTGGTTTTGGAGCGTGCGTGTCTTGTCAAAGATTGTTCGACTCCGAGTGTCTGACGAGCAGTTTAGCGACCAAACGTGCCTTCTTCAATAACTGATAATACTTCGGCGTCTTCGATAGACATCTCGCCATGGGGAACACCGCATGCCGCTTTTTTGTCCAACACATGCAATATTTCTCAGTATTTTTCGGCGCCACAGAACCTAGTATTGGACATTACGCTGTGTGGTGATTGGTAAGGATGTCATGCGGTGAACTTAGCCATCAACTCTTTTCTTTTTCTAGGGCTGGTGTGCCGTCGATATATAGTTCACAGTGTGCCAATGCAGGTCCTACGGGGATATGTGTGAGTACGCTTACAGGTATAACGTTGATCGGGCGTTGACGAAGTGATGTCAGTACAACGATTCCGTAGTTGGACCAGGAAGCCCGCGGTTTGACGAAGCCTATTTCGACATCAACTACTTGCGTACGTACACCACCAGTTCTGCCGTGCCTAGTGCAACAGGCACGAGCACGAGCACGAGCACGGGTGCCGCAACACCAAGTAGTTCGAGCGGCCCGCAATCAAGCGGCACGTCCGGCTGTGTTGGGACACGAGACGGGCTTGTAGTGCCGCTGATGTGGTCAATTGCTGGTATGGTAACATATCTAATAATCTATTTATAGCGCGCGATGGTGCGTTGTAGTTGCGGTCATGTGGAATAACAAAACGGACTCGAAGTTCCCCTGCCCGTGTTCCATTCTCTTCCAGATCTCGATTTGGTGTCAGCTGGGACCCGGAGGTTTAATTTAAAGCCATCCACTTCCCCACACCTCTCTTTCTCCACGTTCGACTATGTCCTCTGAAAAAGCAGAGCCCACCGAGATCACAAGCATTGACAATAGCACCCGCTATGGCAATCTCACTCTTCTCGCACAGGCGGCCGCTACTGAACATGCCCTCACTCCTCTACAGGCCATGCATACCTACTGGCGAGCGCTCTTTTGGTGCATGTTTGTATGCATCGGCGCTCTCTTGTGGGGCTATGATGCCCAGGTATAGGTTTTCTACACCATCTCCACCTCCTTGTATTCAGTATGTCTCAAGGTCGCTGGTGGTCTCTTGGCCGTATCCCAGTTCCGTGTCGACTTTGGCTACGTGTGGAATGGCCAAGTTATCCTCCCTGCTAGTTGGCAGAGCGCATTTAACAGTGTCAGCTCCATCGGCGGGATGTTCGGCGGTCTTACCCTTGGTTGGATCTCGGATAGATTGGGGTACGCGCTCCTTTTCTAGTTCATATTTTCTCCCTGAATACCAATAGGCGACGGGGAGCTATCGCCGTTGCATGCATCATTTCCATCGTCGGCGTCTTGATCCAATTCCTCACTCCCACGCACCAGAACGGGATGCTCCTTGCAGGCAAACTCATCAACGGCGTCGCTCTCGGTTCGTCGATCTATTTTTTTTAACGTCCCTCTCAATTTACATCTTTCTAGGAATGTACGTTTCTTGTGCTGGCGGTTACTGTGCGGAGGTGTCCCCGCTCGCCCTCCGTGGTATCACCACCGCTTCTGTGAACCTTTGGATCGTCCGTAAGCCTAATTTGATTGGTCGGTAACTACACCCATACTAACGCATCCACAGTTGGTCAATTGTAAGATCTTACCATGTTCTTGCGCCGTTCCTCACTTCGTCATTAGCATGTCGAACGGTGTCCTCAGGGGAACCGCAACATGGACAACTGTCTACGCATACAGGCTTCCATTGTGAGTCAATGATGTCCCGTTTCCGTGCAACGCTGTTGTCAATCCTGTCCTCTCAGCGCTCTGCAGTGGATTTTTCCTGTCATCCTCTTAATCGGCCTTCCATTTGCCCCTGAGTCGCCTTGGTGGTTAGTGCGCAAGGGTCGGCATGAGGATGCCGAGAAAGTTCTCGTCCTTCTTGGAGGGCCAACGATCGATGCCAAGCTTCAGTGCGAACAAATTCGTGAGACGATCGAACTCGAGGACTCGTATGCCGCGACGTCGTCCTACCTAGACTGCTTCAAGGGTAAGTGCTAAGCTTCGCCTGTCCCACACGCATGGAAAACCTCCGATTCGCCTTTCCAGGCGAGAATTTGAAGCGTACTGTTGTTGCTATGATGGTGTTCGTGCTTCAGCAGGGCGCAGGTGAGGATTCCGTGGATCACATCATTATTTCGGGTATTTAGACCAAGTTTTCAGGCGTCGTCTTTGTCTTGGGTTACAGTACATACTTTTTCGAGCTCGCTGGCTTTGCGACTAGCAGTGCCTTTAATCTTGGCGTGGGTGTGACCGCCATCGGAGTAAGTCCTTGCAATGTACTGTACCATGTGACCTCTGCCTCATGACCCACGTACATACCAGGTCGTCGCAAATCTACTGACGTTCTACACCGTCAACCAATATGGTCGTCGCTTTCTGTTCAATTGGGGGATGGTCGCCTCTACCTTCATCTTGCTCCTGATCGGCTTTCTTTGGATCGGGAACGAGAGTCAAGATGTAAAATGGGCGGTTTCCGCGTTTGTGCGTCACCTCCCATACGAGGCTTTCAGGAACGTGCTGATCATCCCATGTGTAGACGATCATCTACAACTTTGTCTACCAAGTCAGCATGTAAGTAGCCTACGGTCCGGATGATGCATGCACATCTGACGTGCGTCGCAGTGGTCCCCTGGGATACGTCATCTTCGCCGAAGTCTCGTCCGCCAAGCTGCGCTCAAAGACGGTCGGTATCGGGATTTGGACCAACTCGCTGTGTGGTATGCTCGCCAACATCATCATTCCCTATCTGTGCGTGGTCCTCGTCGATCTGCGCTGGCGTCGCTGACGCCCCCGTGCAGAGTGACCCCCAACGAAGCGAATCTGGGAGGCTATGTCGGTTTCGTCTTTGGCGGTCTCGCGTTTCTGGGGTCCATCTGGGCGTATTTCTACATTCCGGAAACCAAGGGACGGACCGTCGACGAGTACGTGGTCTTCCCAAGTCCCTTGCGGTTTCGTCATGGTTTTTCGCCAGGCTCGATTTGTTGTACGAAAAGCGGGTGCCCGCGAGGTTCTTTGGGTCGTACCAGCTGTACGAATCATGATGGGGATGCGCGTAGGATCAGAATGAGAATGAACGGTTACGAAGAGAGATACCCTTGTACATTAGATATCATGTCGGTTTCACGCCTCTTTTCCCTTGTACATCGGTTTCAAGTAGTCGTCTGGTTCAAGGATGGCAATCATGTCGCTAGTGCGACGCGTCTCGCTTTGCAAATGCCAACGCAGGGTAAGGTATAAGCTACGCGGGTATCTCATCATTATGCCTTGCTGTCGTATTCGTGACGTGGGCAAGCGCCCCTTCCTTCATTACCAATTCCAATCATTGTCATCATCAAAAGAGGACACCACTCCGTCCGACATGGCCTGTGACTGTCGTCTCGACTCGGCTATCGATACATCGCCTGCAACATGACCATTCGCGTGCACGGTCTGATCCACGTCGTCCGCGTCATCCAGCCAGTCCGTCATCGACTTGTACGTCGGTTGTGGTAGGTATCGCATAGTGGCCGATGACGAGGACGTGGTCGACGTCCGAGGCGATGCGGTGATACGAGCCGTCGTCGCCACCGGAGAAAGCGGTGCAGGCGTCGTAGGCGTCGGTCCAGGCGAAAGCGCAGCGGTGATCGAATTCGAAACGCCTGTCAAGAAGGACGACGCTCGCTTTTGGTTTTTGGAGAACCTGTCGGCGAGGGGATACGCGTGAGGCGGCAAATCCACGCGCGATGTCGATGGAAATAAGACGTACGTGGAGCCTTTTTGAATGCCGTCGAGTTTCTTGCCCATCCACGACGTCGGACTTGCCGCTGTCGTTGGTGTGGATGTCGGCGTCAGTGCCGCCGATCTGGGCGTACTAGGGAACGGCAGGGACTCCGATGTGGGGCTGGTTGCCAGGACGAGAGGCATGCGAACGTCCAACGATGTCGTCGAGTTTGAGTTCTGAATGGGGAGCTGGACGAACGCCATGGATGTCTCCTCGGCAGCTAACATATGTGAAGCTCGCTTGTGCACCCGACAGTTGAGACTGCCAGCGCGCGAGAGAGGCGTGGCCCTCACTACTGCCGTTTCGCCTTCCTCATCCGATGCATGCGGGCCTCCATGGATAGAGTGTTTGCCAGAGTGCTTTTCATGCTGTGTGGGTTTAGGTATGGATGCGGAGTTGATCTTGTCGGTAGAATCAAGTCCGCCGAGTTCGCTGAAACCTGCGGCGATCATACGGACGCTTTCTTTGAGCCCATCAAGGGCGGTACCGCTGAGGGAAACCGTGGAAGAACAGTTTGAGACGGGGTCGTGACCGCGACTGACGATACGCTCCCACTTGCGCTTGACTGCATCAATGAGCAGAAATGGGTAAAAGAAAGAACCGAGTGATACTCACGTTCCGCCAGCTCTTTTTCGTGTGCGGCGAGTTGGTCGCGTAGTTCGAGGCACTTGCGCTCTTTTTGTGCGATAAAATGGAGTAAATCTGCATGTCTGGAGTGCCAGCATTGTCAAGGTAAAAAGGTGGAGATATCGCGTGAACGAAAAAAGGGACAATGTGAATGAGCATCACTCCAAGACATTATTAATTTGTAAGAGGGGGGCATGATGCGCCACGAGACTACGTCAGGGCGTCCCGCCGACATATGATGCATCATGGCGCGCCAGAGCAATAGCAGACACCCACTTTTCGACTAATGTTAGAGGTTCACGCTCCCTTTTCAAACCATCCTCGTAAGACACGCTTTCGGAGGACGAGGGAGAGCAAGTCTGCAGATTTTCCTTGCCATTTGGCATGGAAAGCGCCTCTTCTCGGGGGTTGTCCATGCTGGACGAGTGCCTCTTGTTGCACTGCGGCCGTTGGTTCCAGGGGGCGGGGGAAGTTAGGGTGTAATACGTGATCGATGATTGTCTCCGCTTTTGGACGAGGGTGTGTGCGATGGACCTGGTTTCAGAGATGGGTATATCTAGGTCAATGGGACTGGACGGGGACGGGGACATGCTCCGCGCCCGTGCTGGATGGGTCGATTCAAAGCTTAGAGAGCCCGGTCGTTTGGTAGATTTGATGCGAATGCCTGTGGCTGCAGTCGTTCTCGGCGAGATGTACGGGGAAGAGAGAGTGGTAGTCATGGTGGTGGTCAGGAATGAGTGGTTGGTTGCAATGTAGATAGACGAAACGAGTGTCAAGAGGTGACATTGGACAAGTCTAAATAAACACGGAAATACGACGAGCTCAGTGATGTGACGACCCCCCGCCCTCCTTCTCGGCCTCCGCAATAAAGCTCTTGATGCTGGCGAACCTGGCGTCAGAGGACATCGTACAGAGCGACCCATGCGTTGTAAATAGTATACGTACAATTCTTCTTCTTCGCTGAGGGGACGTGAGTGCGTGTCAATGACCGAGCAACGAGCACAACACACCTGGACTCGGCCTTTACGGGCACTGCGTCCTTGACGCGCTCTGCTAGGGGCTTGCTGGCGGCGACAGCGTCCTTCTTTCCGCCCTTCAAAGCGAACACGGTCGCGCCGACGGTGAAGAGCGTACCCAGTGTGAGGTACTCATTTTTTATGCTGCGGCCGAATATAACGCTGTGCACGGGCCTGTCAACGATGCGCTGCACGACGACGGGACGAGTTCTTACTAGGACATGACGACGAGGACGAAGGAATGAACGCGATCGTGAGTGAGGCTTGGACCAAACCCGGAAACATCCGGTCCATGTGACCCCCCAAATTCGAATCAACCCCCTCCTGTTCGTCGTCCACGACGATGAGCAGGCTGTCCACCGTCCATCGCGGAACAGCCTTTGAACAGCGTTCTCTGCGCTTGCTCCAATCGCATCTCTCAATGGCACTGCGTCGCACTGGTGGCAAGGCAGACGGCGGCATAGATCTCGTCGGGTGGTGGTGGCTCCCCTTCCAATCCACACATCGCCCAGGTGCACTTCCAGACCCGCACGGACTCCATCGAAGGCGGCTGCGCGTCCTCGCCCAATGCAAGGCCGAAAAGAAAAAGTTCAGCCCAAAGTATGTTCGCGAAATGGAAGGCGTCTGGCACAGGTCTTCCCCGTCTGCCGAGCACACGAAACCACACCCCACCGTCGCACTCCTCATCTCGGAAAGCCCCTTCTCCCAATCGACTGTCCCGCATGTGTACCGATCACCAGTTCCTTTTCTTCTTATTCATATCCCACGCTCTTTCCCGTCCACGGGCGACACCGACCTGGGTACCGTCTGTCCAAACCCATCGCTGACTGATCTCGTAAAGCCACTCGCATTTTGTTGGGAACGAAGTCCCACCCCTGGTTTGCCATCAGAGACAGACCCCCCCTTGCGTGGTCGACCAGGCCTTTGGTGGCACGGCCGTAGGTTACTCAGTTGGACACCTGACTCTCCAGAACCCTTGGAACCCTGAATTATTTTGACCGTCAGTCTCTCTTCATCAAGCATACCTGTTTGCTCACTCGTATCCATAAGAACCCAAGATAACATGTCTTGTTCACGTCAATAGGTGATGCATACCCTACCAGTTCCTTCTGTCCCAGGGAAACCAAGCCTCATTCATCCTCCCTATCCGCATGTTGGATCATCCCACTGGACACATACTCCCATCGGTTATAAGAATTGTTGTGGTCCAAAAAGTCACACGGGTCTCTGATGCCCAGTGACCTCCTAATCGTAATCCATGTCATGATCGTAGTTTCGATCAAGCTTTCGGTCCGATCACATGGCTCCCAAAATTGCAGTCGACCAGTAACCCGTCTCGGCCAACTCGTATCTGCTCTTCCTATTCGTATCCCTCGCTCTCTGGAGATGCCTCACGGGGACCATTTCGAGCATGTATTACCAGATTGGCCCACGAGGCTAGATAACTCTACGGAGAGTGGGAAACGTGTCATCAACGTTCGAACAAGCACGTACATATTGCATGTGGCATAGCTTGCGTCATGCGATTTGAATGGTCCAAATCGAAGCAGTTAGACCCCGAATAAGGTCCTTGTGCTGGTAAGGACGTGGGAACGTGCCGAATTCGTATCGTAACCCTTGTGAGTAACTACTCAGGGTTGACAGGATCGTGTCAAACTTATGGCGCCCCCGCAAGTCCTGTGGCACGCCACTCCAGTTCGTACAAAGTGTGCCTGCTTCACGTCTTCGACAGGGTGTGCCCGTCATGTACCGTCATTTTTCTGAGGATTCGTTGGGCTTGTTGTTCATTGGGTTCACCATCGCGACATGGTAAGCAAGTCATTCTGCACATACGAGCGTGGTGATTCCCAGTCATTGGGATGTTGAATATCTTTGTCGCACATCAGGCTGTTCGGCGCGAATGTGAGCAACTCACTGTATCTTTCATTTTGCGGTCTTTGATGAGGTTATATCAGTCGTTGCAAGTGATTTCATATTTTCAAGCATACAACGACAGGTTTTTACTCAAAGCAGCGGTGAGTTCGTGGAACCATGCCGACGTTTACGCATTTCTGAGGGTCGACAGGTCGTCGTCGTCTTGTAGGGAATCGAGCTTCTTCTGACCGTTCAAACGCGCTTATTCAATCATCATTAAAGTCTTTCTGACTTGCTCAATTCCATTCTCAACTTCTGGGGGATTTATTTGGAACTAATCTCAGATCCATTGGTACCCCTTCACGGAAATGTGTAAGACGCTTTTTCGGTTTCTCCGAAACAGATTTTGACGAAGCGTTATTCAGTCCAATGGTGGTAACTATTATTTATTACATTGAGCGATGGCATGAGTTGATTGCTGCTCGCATTTTTAATAGCTCGAATCCACGGCCTCGGTATGTGATTTGTTGGTTCAAAAGTGGTACGGTATGCATCTGTCTCCAGGACATTGCCATTTTTATCGTGCAATGGTAAATGGCTTCTAGTCAATCAGCACAAATGTTGATGATAAAATTAGCTTTTTCGCTCAAAGCGTATACCAAGGTTTGATACCCTCTGGTCATGTTGAGGTCGTCTAAACTTGCCTGTAGTTTCCCGACACAACAAATGGCTGGCAGTGTCGATTGTACGTTTGTCAGAGCTGTCTCTTACTCCGTGCTCACGTGATATTCTAAAAAGCTGGTCCTAGCAATGCTGGGATTTGGTGAGCAGAGTCTCTATCACGAGGCCGCTGAGTTGTAATGATTGATCACCCTTCAAGCTGTTGGAATTGGTAGCCGTCTTGTCGAGCATGGGGAAGCCCACGCTGATGTATTCGTATCCATCCGTTAGCCCTTACTGTTGCCTCGATCTGCTCGCTACGCCTGACGGGTAAGGAATTGCCCACAATAAACGAGGTTTGTGGATGATGCCTGCTCCGGTGCCCGAATTGAAGAATGGCGTATACCAGGTCCTTCTTGCGGTCTCTCTTGGACTGGTCACGTTGACGGACGTTATTATCACTGTCTCCCTTGTCTGGTATCTCTTTGATAAAAAGTCCATCACGAAGCAGTGAGTTGTGCTTGTTTCAGTGCTGTCTCGTCCGCGCCAAAACTTGATTGCACCTCAGAGTTTCCCATCTCCTGGATCGATTGATCGTGTACTGTGTCCAGCGTGGTATCTTGACAACGTGAGTGTCGTCCAAGCGTGACTATCAATACTAAGCGATAACATTTCAGCATTTGCCATACGGTTGTGCTAGTTCTCGTAAGTGCTTCTTATCAGATAATGATTGACTTTACATTCATCTTCACAGTGGTTTAGTCTCCCGACCAAGTGGGCGTGGACTGTGGTCCAGTTCAGTTTGGGAAAAGGTCTGTCTGCCTCGCCCGCAACGGTCGATTCGGATGATACGCTCACGTTCACTCCCTTTCATTCTAGTGTACACGTTTACCTTCCTGATGCTGTAAGTCTCTATGCGTTGTCACGTCGCCAGCCCACCCATAATTGGGTTTTATGGGATAGTTTGAATCGACGCGAGAGCTTGAGAAGTTTCCGGGCCAGTCATCGAACATGTTCCGATATCAAGTTTGAGGACGCGACCCACAAGCTGTCGACCATATCCCGTAGCGAGCAGACAGATGGGACGGTCAGTGTGGGGGTGCAGTCGACCGTATAAGTGTTGGACGTGAAAGGTCAGGTTCGGGTCCCGCCTTGTCTCTATCTGCGTAGTCTCTTATTTGATGATAAAATGCCAATGTTCTATAGTACCGTCCGATTAACAGGCTTGTGCAAACTCAGTGGCATGAAAGTCTACGCTTCGGGGTCGGGATGGTTAGAATGATCTTGCAAATCATTCTGGTTTTTCCATATCACAAGGCAAAACGTTTCTAGGGATGCGGCCATATCATTAACCATAGAACGCCGGGAAACAGGTGAGGTGACATACACGGAAATAGTATCCTTTCCACTGTATCAATGGTACAGCAATCAGGAATAGACCAATGGTGACTCTGCATTGCATAGATTAGCGAGTAAGACAATCGAACATGCAAAGGGACCTCACGCGGCCTCAACACCCATGACTTCTAGCCCACCTGATTTTGTTGCCCAGGGAACCTGAAAGTATGCCACGCCAAATCCTACCTCGGAGTCAGCATTTAGGCATCAAAGCCAGAGAATGTGCCCACCGCCGAGTACCCGCGAAAGATTGATCAACGCGCTAATTTCGCCCTGCGCAGCAAGGAGTGTTATCAACCAATTTATTCAATGCGTCACTAATCATGAGCGGACACCACACCTACCTGATGCTTGGGGAAACAATCATTGCAATATGCATCTACCAATTTTCATTGACCAAGCCATGCCGACGTGAATGAACTTACAGATTGCTACCGTGTTGATCATCACCGCCGTCTCCGCGAACGCCCAGCCCAACACCACAGCTGGCATGTTCAAGTGTTGAATTCCGGCGCCAAGCACCAAGAACCCTATCAAGTACAAGGGCATCGCGAAATGGCATGCCCTGACATCCTTGATCGTTAACCATGGCTACCATTTGAATGCTTATGGCAACACACCACAACCGGTTTTCAGCTTCGAAGAAACCTTGATTCCTCCGAATACTGATATTCATGATCCAATCATTTACAAATCTACCAATCAATTCCCCAATGATAGCTGCGACCTGTATTTAATCATCAAGTCAACAATCCGATGTCCTCACTGGTGCAGAGGAGGTGAGCATACTGACCATGGGAGTGGCATATGCACCAGCGACGATGTACTCGCTGTACCCAAACCCAACTGGCGCAGGCGTGCCAAGGAATACAACATTGGTCACCTGCAGATTGATCACCATCATTCCTTGTCACCATACAACACGGATTACTCACATTCAGTCCAATACTGAAACCAAAAGCGGCCGCCTGGACAAACATGCCTCAGTACTTCAAAAGACCGACTCAAAGATGGACCACCTCGAATATGGCTACAAGGATGAATTGAGGTCGCCAAACTAAATCTAAGGAAGCGACAGTGGCCTTCCACCATGATGCCCTGTATTTTGACAGTTTGAAACCGGTCACGCCGACCAGTGTCTCAAGGCGGTACCACAAGCCTGACGACTTAGGAAGTGGAGGACGGCACTTCCCTCGGTCATACATTCTATATACTGTAATTAGTCACTAGCTTCATCGGGTAAAAGACGACATCTTACGTCTCCTCCATGAAAAGAACGATGAGGGCAAGAACAACAGCGCTGTAGATGCAACCAATGCCATAACTCCATCTCCAGCTGCACGCCATTGAGTCCCTACCTTGAAATACAATTGAAAACCTACTTTTCCTTTGCAACTAGGAAGCCAAAAGCAAAAGGGGAAATAAACGGCGAACTACAACGCATCTGAGAATGCAAAAAAATAATCACGACAGGGTGAATAAACGCACATAATAAATCCCAGCGTCCATACGTTGAGTTTTCTGGCCTGGAGGTGAAACGGATAGATGTCCGTGATTACGAGCAGACCCTCATTGAATCATTACATCACAACAAACTCGAGAGCAGTCTATTGGTCAGGTAACATACCGTGACCTGCGGACAAGTCCTTGGGATATTTTCAATATACAATTCAATGGTTAAGCAGAGGTAACATACCCAAAGAATGCAGTAAGGCAACGCATCCCTAATTCAAGTGGCCATTATGATCATCACAGATCACCCATCACAACAAGGGGCAGCAAATACCAGCGAAAGTAGGCAAATTTGTGGCAAATGTTGCACCAATCAAAAAGGCCAGGGACAACAATTGCGTCCAGAAAAGCACCGGCAGCCGACCAAATCGTCTCATCAAAATCACATAGAAGATACCTCCCCAGCCTTGGGTCCGAGCATGTGTCAGGCCACATTCACTTGTTACATCTATGGCTCACCCAAGAGGAAGATGCTCCAGCTGTTTCTTTGCATCAATGACTGTCCTGGCAGCAGCGACCACAAATAAGATTGCCAACTCACTTGGATGTCAGGTTGTTAATAACTCCGGTTGTCGTGTTATACTGCTGTGCCAACTCAAAAAGTGACGCAATACCTGTCCCACACATCACTCATTGATAAACACTATAGATCTCTCAAAGGAGAGAAACACTTACCGATTGCTGAATCAAAGTCTGGAATGAAGGCAGCCATGGTGATAATGAGCAGATGCAATGCCTTGCGTTGATTGCTCCACTGATAATCATGAGTCGAATTAGTGGACTACACCAACATAAGATTACACAGCCCACACGCACGCTCTGTGGGTCACGCGGATCGTCCTCCGGTTGGGGCCAAAGTATCATGGTGCCATCCTCAGAGAGCTTAAGCCGTGAGGCCACCACCTCCCCAAACTCAAGCTTGGCCTGTCTGTTTTAGGTTTATATACATATTTTGTGGGCCGTCCGGATACACCACGTACTGTGGATCGACAACGAGTCGCCCCGCAGCCTCTTCGTAATATGTCACCAAATCAACATGATCTTCGGAGAGTTCGACACATCCTTTGCCCTCGTCAAATGGGTATTTGTCACTTGTCGGCAATGTTGCTACCTCGTGGCTGCGTTGATCCGTGCCTTGAACACTCGCTGCCGCCATGATTCAGATATCAGCAAAGAGAATAAGAGGGAAGACAATAATTGGCGCCCGTGTGCAGGTCCGCTTTGCCAGATTCATGCTATATATATGAGTGCACTGGCCCTGAGTATCAGTTACTCCGAACGACACTATCAACCGGCACGTCGGGTATCCAGGTTCTGAAACTCAAACCAACATCATTAACTCCTACTGCTAGTTACTAGCGCCGCAACGTAGCTTCTTAATCTGCCAGTAGATCTCTTGAACTTGAATATTTGTGTCCTCGGTTTGGTTCGGTTGCGCATTCAGGTTCCCCCTTCCATGAAAGGCTGCAGCGTCGACCTCGATATACCCCGGAGCACCCGACACCTGTCTCACATACGTCCCCACACAACCCCTTGACTACTTAAACCTCCGTTTTCAAATCTATGTGGAAAAACGCATTTCCGAGAGTTACGCCTCGGAAACAGCCGGGAAAGGACCCCGGGTGCACATGAACAAGTGAACAAGCAGTGGAGGAAGATGTTTTGTAGTTTATGTAACTTATATCGCTTCGTATCATGACTTTCAATATATGCTCCCGTGTTTTCTGGCTTCTCTTCCTGTGTATGGTTTTGAGACTAAGCTGATTGATTGGTGTATTAAAAACACTCCCAAAAAGCTTTATACAACTATTGACACTTTCAATGTGCTAGACTTATTCTGAAAATGTCATAATCCCCCCATGTGTGATGGTATGCACCCCTAGTAGTACATGTGCCTCATCCAACTTGGGATTCACATACTGTTAACATATCAATGGTCTTATCTTTGGCAGTAGTAAACTTGGACCTCTAGCAACCTTGTCAAAAACACAACAATACCCTGCAAGTGGACAAGGACTCAGATTAACTTTTCAGATCAGACTCAGGGAGAAGCAAAGGAAATTTGCGGCATGTACATTCAGCTGTACACACTATTAGATCACTTGTAATATTCGTCTTTCGAGTGTGAGTTGTACTCATGCAAAAATTCAATCCTGCGACCAGCAAAGGAAAAACAGCGAAAAGCTACAGATGCATGTATACGAGGATGAGCGTGTCGTGTAAGAGCCAGATTTTGAGATGAAGATATAGAGAGCAAGTAAGTGAGATTGGAGGGAGAAAGCGATGAAAAAGAATGGAAGAAAGCGCGAAAGGTGAGAGTGCCAACTTGGGGTATACACAGACCGAATTGAAACATTATCACCAGCTTTTGTTGAGCGTTGGTCAATGCGAGTTGAATGCGCTTGCTAAGGGTGTGCACTTCTTCCGGCTTAAAAAAAGTTGCGGCAAAAAGCCTGGCCTGTAGGTTCGAGGAATACGAAGACGGCCCTCGAAGGCAGTAATCACTGCTTGCGTTCCACCACAGGCATCCATGATCCCTCTGCCTCCTCTCCGATCACAAACTCAATGTCATCGTCTTCATCATCCCCTTCGCAGTCCTCGCCGTCACAGTCGCCCTCGGTTTCTCCATTCTCACCTTCAAACTCCCCGGAGTCCGGGTACGCGCCGCTGTCGCGATGAGGGTCGGGCATATGACTCTCATCATCACCACGGTCAACTCCTGCCACCACACTCCTTGGCGCATTCGGTAACACGAATAACTCCCATTGCCCTCCTCCCATTCTTACCCAGCTCCCGCTCACCTCGACCACCCCTGATCGGCTCAGCACCTCCCTGACAATGTCGGCGTCCATTTGCAACTGTTGGACCCGCTTAAATGACGCCAATAGTGGGATTGGGATCCAGCCCTCGTCATCCATCTACAAACGAAAACCAAAAGCATGAGAAACGCACCAAAGAGACCATCGGCTGAAAAAAAAGGGAGGTATTCCAGGACTCACCCTTTGCCGAAGGTAAAGGTCTTGTGCCATGTTCTGCGGGCTCAAATAATATTCGAGCTGTCCCAACAAACAATCACGCATAGCATCTACCGAATAGGTAACTGGTGTGAATGGCGGTTGGGAGGCAGGGGGAACAGCCTCATACGAATCCAGTTCCGGTGGTGCATAGGAAGAATGACCATACCCATTGACCATGTCGACCGCAGGTGGAAGCATCTCGAACGATGGCGGTGGTGGTGGCGGTGGTGGTGGCGGAGGTGGATGCGCATACGAGTAGGATCCGGGTCGGTGATGATGAAAAAAGGCCCCCCTCCCACGACCGCCGTGAAAACGACCTCCATACCCTCGCCCTCGCCTGGCAGAAAACCCGCCTCGCTCGTGCCCCCCATAGCTGGGAAATGATCCCCGTCTCGGTCGCACAGCATCAACATGTGGCTGTTCCCAACCCTCTCTTCCTTCTTCATCACCGTTTTTGTATCGCCAGCCAGGCTGTCGCACAGGCATCCAATTCCTGTCACGATCGTGAACGAGTTCTCGCGAGCGCTCTTTTTCGCGTTCCCGCATATCCTGACGAACGATGTCAAAGGCATTCCCAGACCCGCTGTGTTCTCCAAAACCATATCCGTAATCCCTGACGACCCAAACATCGCTGGTGCTTGATTCTGTCTCTGACTTGTTTACATGATGAGTTGGAGAGGTGTTGTGCGAGGGCGGAATGCTGGCTATATCGGATTGATCTTGTGCTGGTGCAGAATCAGCTTGGCGATCCGGTGGGGGAGAAGATGGCGAAGGCGGTGGCAGTGGGCGTGGTTCCTCAAGATCCTCAGTGAGAGTTGTGCCAAACTCCCACTTGATCGATTTCGTGGCAGATCCATTGGCCTCGCGCGACAGTGGGACGGTAGTATCTTTTGAACGATCATCGGTATTTGGCTGGGAGGGGTGGGGTTTGGAGAGTGACCGAACGGAGGGCTTGCGACTCGCCAGCCGCGATGGGCCATGCTCTTCTGGACCAACACCGATGGAGAAGCCGGTAAACTGCTCTGTTACGTGCTCGACAACGGCGTCTGCAGGTTGCTGTTGGTCAAGTTGGAGGACATTTGAGTCGGACTGGGGGTCAGGGATATTGATGGTACCAAATATGACGCTTTTCGACGGTCTTGGTTGCAGACCATTTTGGCCATGCGCTTCTTCTTTGTTAGATTCTATCGTAATAGCGGGCGATGTAGAACCGAATTCCGTTGTATGCGAAAGAGAATGCTCAGAAGGGTTGATATAATTGGATGGGATGAGAGGTTGATTTTGGAAATGAGTGTGCGAATGCGGAGGGGGGACATCTCCCCAAAATAAGGAGGCATGATGACCATATATGTAGGCGGGATAGGGAGAGTAATGGGAGTAGGGTGGGGTGCCCTGGTCTGAGTGCGGAGGAATGTAGGGCGGAGTGTGACTCGGGACGTGAGAAGGAGTGAAGTGGTACTGGGTGAAGTGATGATGCATGTCCTGCAAAGGTAGGATGGGACGTTGATAGTAGGGGTCTGGAGGAGGCACGGGATCGGACTGGAAAGAGGTTAATATACGATTTGGAGGATCCGGCAACCCAGGACTAGAACGTTGATTTGAGGATCTCCGATGGTGGTCGTCCAATCTGAGATCGGGTGAAAGAGAGTCGTCTTGTGGCAACGTGCGACCACGGATCTGTAGCCGTGGACTGGAAGCAGAGCTACCGGATCTACTCTGTGTGCGTGAATGGGAGGCGGAATGGGAGTGCTGTGAGAGGGAGCTCTGTACGCGGGAGAGGCGCGCGGAGCCGGCAGAGTAGGCGTGCTGCCGAAAAGAAGCGGTACTATCTGTAGTCATAATGTGAGGGGAAGAGGGTCGTAGAAGCAAATAAGGGCAAATACGTACCCTGCCTGGATGGGACAGCGGAGAGGAAGGGGGAGTCATAGTTGGCAGAGGAGGCGCTGCCTTGCCCTTGGGACTGTTTGTCAGGAGCGGGGAGATGGGGCCATGCGGAGGGGTCTGTGGGTGGGAGCGGATTGGTGCTGGAGGAGGACTGGCGGGAGAGGTGGGGCGGGACGCGGACGACAAAGGGATCGTGCTCGTCCTGCTGGTCGAGGATGGCGAGCTGTGAGGAGAGATCTGACGGGGATGATCCTGGCTGGATCGGGTCATCGCGGGGTGGCTGGGGAGGGTCGACGGGGGGCTGGACCGAAGGCTGGGGAGGAGAGTGAGCCTTGATGCGCTCGGCCCAGACGTTTACCTGGAGCGGGTGTTTCGGGTTGGAGGGGGGTGCGGGATTGCTGCCGACATTATGGCTTTGCTGGTGCTGCAGCTGGTTTTGCTGAGCTGGCCGTGCGTTGGAGGACGTGCTCGCCTTTTTGGCACGCTGGGCATAGGACTCGTTTGGGTTGCGAGCGGACGAGACCATTCGGACACTGTCTCTGTCACCGTCCGTCGTACTCCGCGTCACCCAACCCACGTACACTCACTCACTATTAGCTAATCAACACCAACCCTGATCTGCAGTGTCACTTCGTTTCATTCAAGTACTGCCCTATCCACATACCAACAACTACTGATGGGCACGTTGAGGCCCCGTAACTACCAGTCATCCATCCCATCCACACTCGTCCATACCCGGACGTGTTCCCAGCCTCGCAAAGTGCATCCAAGACTCTTCAATACATACATCCAAACCCTAGGAAATCGAAGGTCCCGTTCCTCATATCAGCGAGGGCGCGTTGAGGCCATCATCATACACACTAGCCATTTAGTACCTGTACACACCCGCATCAGCCACCGCCGACAACGTCATCCCATTCGCCTCACCTGTAGTGTGCGGCCTTGTATGGGCCCTGCACAGGTATGTCAAGGTACTTGGATTGCTCATCCGAAAGCGCCGTCAGCTTAACATTCAGCTGTTCCAGGTGAGCACGTGCAACCTCTTCGTCAAGCTCCTTGGGCAATATGTGCACGCCCACCGCAAACTTGCCTGGGCTCGTCCACAAGGCAATCTGAGCCAAGACCTGATTGGTGAACGAACAGGACATCACAAACGAAGGGTGCCCAGTGGCACATCTATCAACACCCCCGCATTAGCATACGTTCCTTGCACACGGCACTGCAGACATACCCCAAGTTAACCAGACGGCCTTCCGCCAGGAGAATCACATGGCGACCAGAAGGCGTCGTGAATCGGTCCACCTGAGGCTTGATGTTGACAACATTCTTTGCATTCGCCTTGAGCCATGCAACATCAATCTCGACATCAAAATGACCAATGCTATCACAGGATTAGCCACCTTGGGCATACCAACAGCATAAAATCACAAACTTGGAAACGATAGCATCCTCGGGCATCACCAAAAAGTGCTTCGCCGTAATGATGTCACGGTTGCCAGTGGTGGTCACGAAAATGTTGGCGCGAGGTGCAGCGTCCTCCATCGTCGTAACTTCATAGCCAGCCATCGCAGCCTGCAGTGCATTGATGGGATCGATTTCCGTAATCAATACACGAGCACCGTAAGAGCGAAGCGACTCGGCACACTGCAATGTCCAATCAGTATCACTGGCCTCCAGCGCACCATGGCGGACCTACACCCTTTCCAACATCACCAAAGCCGGCAACGACGGCGACTTTGCCAGCAAGCATGACATCAGTGGCGCGCTTGATACCATCCACAAGAGATTCACGACATCCATAGTAGTTATCGAATTTGGACTTCGTGACTGAGTCGTTGACGTTTATAGCGGGCACCTTGAGTCTACCTTCACGGAAGGCTTTGTAAAGATGGTGAACACCAGTCGTAGTCTCCTCTGAAAGACCCCGGATATCTAAACGGCCGATCAGCCGATCAGAACTGACCGCACGAGATAGCAAGTTTATTACCCTTCAAGTATTGAGAATATTTCTCGTGAACAAGGGTAGTGAGATCACCACCGTCGTCCAAAATCATGTTCAGACTCTGGCCATCGGGGAAAGCAGCAAGGGTCTGTTCAATGCACCACGTGTATTCCTCCTCCGTCTCGCCCTTCCAGGCAAATACGGGAACACCAGTGGCAGCGATGCTAGAGGCATCTGATTACTTGCTATCGCAAAGGGTCAAATTTTATACTCACGCTGCGGCTGCATGGTCCTGGGTGGAAAAGATGTTCTAAACAAAAACGTGAGGGCAGACATCGATGATAAGTCCAAGATACCCACGCAAGACGACCACGTAACCTGTGCACCCAATGCGGTCAACGTCTCGATCAAGACAGCGGTTTGAATAGTCCTAAATGGATATTCAGGCATCCGATATCGTGTGAGGAATTCGAGCATACATGTGAAGACACCCTGCGATGCGGGCACCAGCCAATGGCTTGGAAGCACCATACTACAAAAGCAAATGAGCTATATTGTACGATACATCAATCTTCGATGGGTTACTTTGGCCCGCATATACATGAGTCCTGGCATTTCGTGCTGCAAGGAAAGTAAATAACCTCTATCATGAGGCGACAATTGGTGCTTGCCTCAGCGATCTCGATTTCCTTGCGACCAAAGGCAGCAAGGGAAATGTCTGATAAGGGATCGCGCGTCAGATCTTGCCTCATCTGTGGATAGAATCCTGTCTCTACCTGCAACTTTGTAAACCATCTTTTGCGTGATCTAGGGAGACTGGTGAAGGGGAAGGAACAAACCAGGTGAGATTTCCAGACGAGTTTGCCGCCACTATTTATTTCTCACCCCACGTGGCCTTCCGTGGGAATCTTGTGCTTGACCTTGAGAACGACCAACAGGCCGTGCACTGCGACGATACTCAACAGGCTTCCTGCCAGCCAGTGGATGTACAAGTCGGCCGAATTTATGACCCAATCACCAGAAGATCGTGTTTTGAAATTTCCCTCCAAGTGCCAGTTACTCGAGATAGGTAGGTACCCAACCGGTCCGAGGAATATCACACAGACTACACACCAATGCGACCATGCAGTCCAATATTCTTGCGAGCCTGAGAAGGTCCCAGGTGGAAAAATATGCACCCATTGCTTTCCAATCCCTCGCATCTTTCGAATGTCGGTTAGCTTTTTATCAACGTACCGAGTCCGAGAGCTCACGCCCGATGGTACTAGATGCGCCCATCAACCTGCAATCGAGATCACTAGATATATTAGAGTGGATGCGAAGACGGGCGAAATAGAATTACCAAAAGTACTTAGGTTCGTCCGTCTTTTGCCGAATGAGTAGTCGCAGGGTTGCTAAGTGGTTCTGGAACAGCGCAATCCCGAAAGGCAAACCTTGGAGAAATGTTGAGCTATGCACCAAGTCAGATGAATGATTTGGGGGAAATACGTGGCCCCCTTCCTCCGCGGTCTTCGAGAGGTGGACCTTGTTTTGAATGGTTACCCATGTTTCACTGATACACGATGTCCTCGAGGCAATCTCCACCCCGGAGTTCCTGTTTCTACCGTCTATCTATAGATTTAAGAGAAATCCTCCGGTGCGTCCGGGGTCTTGTACGACCCCTGACAATTATCAGGGGGATAAACGTTTGACAATTATGGTACGTAACAGACCAATCGTCACATATGTTCCGAACGCCGTCTGATCAGCCCGAATCGCGCCGTCCTCCGCGATTCCCGGCAGCGTCAACGCAGTATGTAACGTTTCCCATCCCGAAACGGCTGTGTGACGTGTTTGAACTCGTGCCTCGGCTACTGCAGGCTGTGTTCAAGCGTCGCTGAGTTGATTCACATCAACGGCGATGGGCCAAGCAATGGTACCCCATACAAAATTGTCATATAGATATGCCTCCACGACCCGAACGAATGGACGAATATCGCCCCATGCATTCCCCTTATACGCTCTCTGGCGGCTATCTCTCCAGCATGAGTGCCACTTCCAGTCTATCTGGCGCCGTCGGTGAATTGGACATTCCTCCCCAACTTAGAAATCCTACTCCACACCATTCTTACCATCCATACCGCGCATCGTCAATGCATCAGCGACAGACGTCGGCACAATCCGATCTCGCGTATCCACATTCTCTCGTCCAAGGTCCTAGCCCCAGACCCCATTTGCACCATTCATCTTCACCTTCCCAGAACTCCATGGAGGAAGAAATTAAAATTTTGCGGAAGAAAGTGCGAGAGCTCGAGCTTGTGAATGACCATAGTCGACTCCGCATCAAAGAACTCGAGCGCGAACTTGCCCGAGGAAGTCCTACTGAATCCACCATGAGTCACTCCAAAAGTCCTCCGCTTAGCTCCCTTTCTTCCCCCCACACGCCACACCCTCCGCTCCTCCATATGTCTTGGAAGGCACGCACAGACGCCCGCATACGACTGTTTTGCTCCTTGAACCGCGCTGGCAATGCTCTCTGTTCGTGGCATGACTCTAGACGCGAACGCCGCGCGTACCCCCCTCGCATGGCGCCGCCAGGCTGTCTGAACTGTGGCTGTACCTACGAAGAAGCCCTTTTCGAAGAAAGCCTATCCCGTCATGGTGTCGGTAGCTATCACCCAGGGGAAACCGTTCGCATGGACCCCGCGCTGCGGAATCCCCTTCTACGCCTATTGCAGCAGCGCTACGGTTACAAGGATGGCGATTTTGAAAGGGATTCGATCACAGGAGAATGGATCGACGGAGAAGGCCATGCGCTTTGGGAACAGAAATTGGCTGCCGGCGCACTCAGCGTTCGAAAGGCTCGAAATGAAGATCGCCGCTAAATCTGACGTTTAATATCTTCTTTCCTTCTCTTTTTTTCTCTACGGACGAATTTCTTCGCTCTGACATAGCTATTGCACTAACCAGAACGGATTTATGTATCTTTGACGGGTAACCACTTTAATAATCGATCGTTTTCTTCCCCTCCCCAGTGTATTACCGCTAGCATCCAATATTCCACTTCGTAATATCTACAATTATATCCATATCATTACTATTAGACCAGGGGGATTTGTTCAATTTCGAATGTATGCTCGTACCACACGCAATTGGTGCAAATCGCTCATCAGTGATTGATCCGGCCATTGAGTCTCCGCCGTGGTTGGGAGAAACAAACCTGACGTGTTTCTATGTTCATATCTGTGTAATGGAATGACTTGTGACAGATCTTCTTATGTCAAAGTCAATCAGTACAACACTCTGCTGGCGCCATTTTTACTGGGTTTGAATTCCACATGGACTACATTCCACCGAGACCCTGTAGCTGCCCTGTTTCAAAGGGTCAGCACAGAAGATTGGGCCACGCGACACAGTGAAACTCTTGGAAATTTCGCCGTCCGAACGGAGATCTGCTACATCCGCGAAACTTTCGTCCCAGTGACATTGCTGCTGATCCAGGCTGACCCCATGGCCGCATGGCACGTTGACGAGCAACTCGAGCAACCCGGTTCCCAACTGCGTTCGATCGTCGGCTTCTTAGCACTCGTAAAGCGGTCGACACGTGGAACATACGTGGTGGAGCGGTTGTCTTAGAAACATGAGTTTTGATGGCAGCTTGGGGAATTCACGATGCCAAGAAATGACTCGATGATCACGGACGGCGACTCCGATGCGCTTGCATGTGAAGAAGGAACTCGAGAATTAGCGACTTCTGACTCGTCTAATTTTTCTGGATCGTCAGTTGTCGGTAGCCGGAAGCGAAATAACCTACGAAGCCCCAATGGGCAGTGACGCAGCCAATTCCCGCGGATAATGAGTGGCAACCATTCAAGTTATTCTGGCTGTAAACGTAAGAGAGGGATAACTCCATTGGATGACCTATGAAATGCTGGACATGTTCTAGGCGGCCATATAGTTTGGGTAGAGGGACTTTCGCTGGCGTATGCGAAGATCAATGCAAAATTCGCTGCGTGATGTAGAAGCGCTGCGAACGGTCGGTACCGTACATCATACCAGGATCTGCTACATCCATCTGGCCTAGACTCTAGATTCAGCGGCATCTGAGCCACAGAGAACAACGAAACTTCGCACGACGAGCAACTTGATAGGATTCAATATCTACCGCCAACTCCGTGTCGTCGTTTCCTGTAAAAGAATATGTGAGAATTTTACTCGGGGCCTCGGGCGTCACGGTTCGTGCCGTCCGTCATCCACGAATTCCGTATCTGAAACAGTTGCACATCGGAGCCGATTTTTCCCCTTCCCCTTTTGTTTCCGATGCTAGAAACTCTTCAAGGTGCTTCGAGAATAGGATGCAGCTGCGAGACTCTAGTGTCGATACAGACTGTAAACGTAAGTCATACATGCGAGCTGTCATGGCGACCGAGAAGACTGTGCCATAGTGTGCAAATCGGTAGCCCCCCACCTAGATGTGGTTCACACCCACATTTCTCGATTACACGTCATCTCGTTCATTGACCACTTTTTTTTTTACGATGCTCTGCCGGTCTTTGGGGCATAGTGGTAACCCGTGCAATTATTTCGCAGGGACTCGAGCTTTAGTGATGTGTACTACAAATGATGCACGTGAATCTAGGCAGGCGGCATACAGACTTGGATACTTGGCAGAGCAGTCTTGGGCCTTGTGCTATATACGACGACAAGCACCCAGCACTCCGGGTTGCCCAGAGTTGCCACTTTGCGACGTTGTAGGGTGATGTGCCGTTTCAAAAAAATGCGAAAGTTCTGGGGTCGGTGTCACCATGCATAGCTGCAATGCACCATGGCGGTAAGAGGTACAATCCAACGAACTGTACATTCGAGGCCAAGTCAACACTACCGAGCAGGTGAAACACCGTCACCGCCAACCAATCGCAATACAGAAAAACAGAAAAGGAAAGCCCAACAGCGTCAAACAGGTTTGTAGTTCCTTTGTTGTACTGCATCACGGTCAAGAACATCTACAACCCGCAATAATCGGCCACAGACCACCCCCGGACCCAACGTTCCCACACAGGCAGCCCGCAAGAGGGCGCAATGGCCCCCGTTCTGCCAACGCCAACGCCTCTCCCCAGTGTCACTTACGTACACGCATATGCAAAACCGTTCATGCAATCCTCCCAAATCCGTAGCCCTCGGGCGCCCTTCCCATTGAGCATTAAGTTTTGCACCAAATTGAACGTTCCCTTCGAAGCTGCTAGTCCGTACTTGCCTTCGACTCGCGACATGCATCTCATCCCCGCCGCCACTCCGGGTCACCCGGTGGTACATGAAATCCATCGACTGTCACGCCGTCGTTGTCCATCACAAGGTTTGGTGAGAAGAGCAAATCATGGGTTTACATGCCGATCGTCGGTCCCGGTCATCGATTACATATGTATGGTTGGCATGCCATGTGGTATCAAGTCAACGGTTGATTCGGATCTCCCGGGTCAACCTATTCGAATAGACAAGACGCCGTATGATAGAGATCACATAACTCGGAACTGCATTTTATATAATGGAGCCGTCTCCATGACAGACAATGGACGTGGCTTAGAGTGTAACAAGGTATTTTGTTGACCAACCCTTCCCAGACAGCTTGAGCCACTACGCGACCAATCACCGCGCGCCGGGACGACAACGGAACGATGAAATTTATGTCAATCCTGTTCGTTGCTACTCGCATGGGCAGCTCCTTGGCATGGTCATGGGCTACCCATCAAACGCCGCCGGATTCTGGGCTACGGCCTGCAGAAGACATTATCCAAAACACATTTGACGGTAGCTCTGATCTCGCTATCGCATGTTTTGCAGACTCAAACGACGCCACAAAGCCGAACTCTCACAAGCGGGGATAGATGCCCTCTTTGCGAGCAAAGGTGCTTAGAGCCACTCCATACTCGTTCCGGTCAACCATCTCACACCGTCCGAAGACACCCTCCAGTCGTACCGACGGAAACCGGATTGTTTCCAGGACGCCATAGCAACGGTGAAAACGCATTGTGAGGAATCACGAATGGACGAACAAGAGCGTATCCAGGGTACTCTTATCCATCATCTTTGCATTCCATCCGTGCTCTCTAATTGCGCATACAAGCTGCTATTGGCATGACCATGTGTGAACTTGCCACCGCAAGACATTATTTGCCACCCATGGAGTGCGCTGCATATGCAGTAGTCGATCACAAGTCTCCTTCACCGAGTCCTCAGAAGCAAGCCAGATGTGTCGAGTAGGCCAATATATTTAATCCACGAAAGATGTTTAATTACAGTACAGTGCTCTCTCGCGGAGCGCCCAGTTTTGGTCAAGCTATTCAGGCTATCTCCGCGAAATTCGTACGTTGAAACATAGCGCTCACGAAGTTGACTCTTCTGATGGTCGTCATAGCCCAGCTTTGCTTCACATTCAGAAGATGGATCGACATCGGTAACGCCTCATACACTCCGTTATTACCGTTGTTTCATGAACCCAATGTACAGACACCGCGAAAGATATTTATAGAAATATCACGGAAGAGAAAGTTGCTCTCGTACGATTTTTGACGAACCGAGAGAAAGATACCAAGGCGACGCAACAGGTATCGGAAAGGATAGCAGAGGTGTGAATTGATCGTTCCTCATAAAGTGGACCGTTCGACTCAGTTTTGTGATGAATCACAAACAGGATATGCGTCACATGTTAGAAACCGTACTCTTAGCGTCCAATGGGATAAGGGATGCATCTGATAGGCTGGCTATGTCCGTGCTCAATAATTCCCAGTCGGTATGTATTCAGTCGTATTCAGCCCTAGATATTGACTTGTTCCAGCTTCTCATAGAAGTGCGGAACGCCATCCATAAGATCGAGGAACAAGAACGCGTCAATCACGGAGAAATTGTGACAAAAGTAGCAGAAATATTGTGGGTCTTTCAGAGAAGCTGACCATTTAAAGTTCCATAGCATGCTAGAAAACGTACAACGCGATGTATGCCTTCCAAATCTTAACGACGCTGGTGTACTTACGATTTCAAATATTGCAGCACTCCGACCATCTCCTCGGGCTTCTCCCTGCCATCAAGTCGTCCATCACGTTTGAACTAAGCACGGCATTTGCCTTAATTAAAGATGAAAGTCTCCGAAACATAGATGTGGTCGTGTGTAGTCACTGTTCGCGACACTTGGTAGCTTGACACGATTTTTAGGCACATCTAGAACGTCGACTCGGCTTGTTGGAGGGCGGACTTTCCGCGATGCAAAACGTCGGGTGCCCTTTGCCTCTGACACGTGTCACAGCATGACGTTTTGCCCCCAGTCTGTAGAGCAACTTATGAGAGTCATGGAGGATTCATCTGAATTGCTTGAGACTTCCCTTGCACAGGCGAAAACTGCACAGGCGATTCATGGTAACACTGTGATTTCGATGGATTACCTCACAGAAACTATCCACTTGCTCACTCAAACAACGCATGCCGAAATTGCGTCCATTAATCGGACGTCGTCTGCACTGAGGGAAAGCCTTAGCCGAGAGTTCGGTTCGGGATGGCTGAAGGGTACACTATTCTCGTTTATTCAGCTTTTTCCTGGTCAGTGTGGTTTCACCATTCTGCTGTATCTGGCTCGGACCTCGTTCTATGACAGGGATTTCCTTGCTCGACGCTGCGATCCATTCGCAGTCGCTGCCTCTTGTCCTTCGTGTTATTGATACCCTTTGGCATGGTGCGCGATTCGTGGTTTCGCTGCTCGTGGTAACAGAGATGATCTTCGGACGTGCTGGACCTGATAATTTCGATTAGAGTGCCTTCATACTCGTTAACACCAGGCGGTGGGCGCCCTTTCGCTCGCGAGTACTGGGCGATCGAGATGCTCGCGCACAGACATGGGATACCGCCACTGTGGAAATTGACGTGAAGCCACTCAATCGACTGATGAGACCAAGAATGGAGCCTCCCAGACGATCTTTACGCCCTAAATACTCCCGCATCCCAGACCGACTCTGTCAGCCAAGCGAAGGGACCCCTGGCAGGTGGTTTTGATACCATTCTACTTCCGGCCATGTTCGAAACCCTGAACCCAAGTGCCACCGGCACCCCGGACGGGCCGCAGGTAGGAGGCTGTCAAACACTTCCATTCTTCTTGTCCCCGAAGAGGGTTTTGAGATTTCGCACTGCCATTGCTTTTCCACATCCACTTTTCTGCCGTTGTGTAGGACCACTGTTGTGTTTTGACAAGTCAATGTTCTAATAGCTGAGAAGATAGAAGAATGTAATCTCCGCTCTATGCGCTTCTAGAGGAAAAAGTGAATCGCAATCAAATTGTTCTGTATGCGTTGTCCAACTCGCACAAAGACCAATAGCCCATGTAAAATATGCAAACGAGACTGAATGCTTGAACGGAGGCTGTCTCGACGATCCTCCCAATCTAACCTTGGAGGGGGTTTGGCACTTGTTCCTGGAAATTAAGCCAGCGACTTGATGGTTGTTTACATTGGTTGTTTGGGGGAGTCAATGGCGAGTTCTGCTTATCAGAAACTTTGAGCCTGCGAGTTCTACTCCCCACCAATTTTTTGCATTTTCCCATCCGATACAATCCATCAATGGCTTGTGTTCGCCGCCCGGGAAATTTCAACTCATTCGACGTTCTCGCCGCCGACTCGCTCGGCCCAATGTGCGACCCATTGTCCTCGCAGCGCAACTCTGCACGAAAAGGCACCCCCAGGCCACTTCGAAATACAGACCAGTGCAACTCGCAGCGTCATTGCAACCCCGTTCGTCACCAGGCCATGCCCTTTGCCGAGGTCCGACATTCTGCCTTAATCCGTGGGCCTTAGCAGTCGACTCACGCACACATCCATTCCAGGCACCTGGTCGAAAGCAAGATTTGCAGGGACCCAACAACCCCCCCTATGTACCACCACCCCGACTACAAAAGCAGTCAAGACCAAAGGGGTCTTACAACACAGCGTCAAGGTGAGATATCCCTCGGAAATTTGGTCTACCCATCAACCGTTGAGTCCTTGCCTAGTAGATTATTTTCCGAGGCCATCAACCCCTGTCTCAGTGGGACTCCAGCGTACTCTGAAAGTAACAATATATTGAATGCACAATTGAAGGAGCAGCTTTCCATCCTTCAAAAGAAATCCTCCCCTACTTGCCCAGACTTACCCCACGTGAGCGTGTCTAGCGATTCGGATGGCTTGAAACTCATCCCTCTTTACAGCCTATTTGTACTCCTATCCCGTCAAATAAAAATATCTGTCAGCCTGTTTCAATATCACTCCGATCTAATCAAAACACGTCGGAACAATACAATGTAATTTCTGCTGCGATTATACTGGCGAGACTACATGTTGATTATGGTGTAGTATTTGTCAGCGACGCCCAGCGGGGAACGACCTGAGATTGTTTCGCGTACCCCGACGGATGCAAACACAATGTCCTATTCGTGCGAACCACCCAAGGTTACCCTACCACCTCCGCCTGGCCTTTCGGGTGTGCATCAGCGTAGACATAAGTTTGGCCGCCATATTCGTGGTGCGACAGTGAGCTAGCATCTTGCAAATTGCCATTCACCTGTCATTGACTTCTCCCGCAGAGACGCGTCAATGAAACGCGCCCATATGGTCCGGACACCCAAGGGTCCGATGTTGAGCGCCACAACAGTTTTGTGGCCACTAGTCGAGTAACCTCGCCACCGCCGTCCGGAGCCGTCTACAGCGCTGTCAAGTTACCCACCAATAAGAACACGGAAGTTCCTCGCTCGCCAGAAACCACAGTCAGTTCGAAGTCCGAGGATATGTCCGGTAGTTCCTCCACCGTATGGGGTAGCGATACGACTCATACCGTAAGTACATTATCAATCTGGATGCATGGTTCGGACGCACAACTATTACAATAGTCCGTCGATTCCAGTATGTCAGGCAAGGCCTCACGATTTCCAAGAAAATATAATGAGGTTTGTCGCAAGTGGTTAAATGGCTACAATTGCGCCAGGACACCATGCCCGTTCGTTCATTCTCGACCGAATCAGGTAAACAACTTCTCAACGATTAAAACATATCTGAAGCAATTATCTTAGCCTGACACTCCGCACGCTCGACCAACACAGTTGCGATCGAACCCACCTCGGTCATCTAGCATTATCAAAACACAATTTATCTCACACGACCCCAAACCCACCTCGATCCCTCGTAACCACAGCTTACCCGACCGGAATTTGGAGCTGCCGCGACCAGAACCACTTTACGCCGCTACAATCTCGGATCACATCAAAGTTAAGTTCGATCAAGGTTTCGAAGTCCGAGAGGTGGTAACAGGATTCGAGAGCCGATGGGTTCATGTGGGAAATATTGCTGGTACTGTCACCTCCGCCGCCCTAGCCGAATTCCTTTCCCCGTTCAAAGTGGACAGTATCAACCTTCCCGAGTCGTCGGGAAAGCCAGTGACTGCCAAGATTCAGTTTGCTTCTACGACGGATGCGGTCAGGGCTGTAACAGAACTCAATGGAACCGAGCTTGCAGCAAGAACGATCCATGCCAAATTAGCAATTAACAACTCAATCCGTGGCGGCACCGTTCTTACGGACACGGATGTGCAACTCGTTTGGGAGTGCCCATTTCGAGTTGGCTACGTTGGCTACGACACGTTGAAGGAGGCAAAGGCTGCCATTGACTCTTTAAACGGGTTCTCGATGGAGTACTTGGTGGTTTCTGCCCAGTTATACGAAGGTCTGCCTTGCGTGGGTGCATACAATGTTATTTTCAAGCAGCTTCCTGCAAGTGTGACCGAACAAGGTCTACGCCAGTTTGCCAAGTCAAAAGCGGTCATGTTGGGGCGTCCAAACTACCAGTCACTAGACATGGCGATCAAATCTATTCGCTCCAGATTGGAAGAGTATGGGACGATCACTAGTTTTGATATTATTCCTCCCCCTTACAGGGACGGGATGGTCAAAGCTTGGGCTCGTTTCACGTCCCCTGCGGAAGCTCGTGCCGCTCAAGACGATCTTGATCGCCGTCGTCCGAAGGCTGTGGGACATACAATTATCTCCTGTCGCCACGTTGTGAGCTTGTCGCACTCGTTGAGCGCGTCTAGCTACAAGAAAATGCGTGAAGATATTGGATGGCTCCGTTGGTCGTGGCAACGCAGATTTGGGTTCGGCGTTTCTATTAGAGAGAAGATCAAAGAAAATGCGGAAGAAGACGCTCCAGCATTCATCAGGTTGTCCACCGAGCAGCCCGAACTACTGAGCACCCTCAAATACGAATACGAACAGCTGCTACACGGGGAAACTGTCACCCTTGACAAGAAGCCTATATGGGACAACTTCCTCGTTGCACAAGCTGGCCATGCCTACATCACCCAGCTACAGATCCAGTACCCTGGTATTCAGATACAGGTACAGAAGAACAGACGTCTAGTCTCGTTGTGGGGACCCATCGTGATGAGGCATCGTGCTCGTCAGGACATCGTGCGCAAACTTGTTGAACTCAAATCGCAGCAATTCTGGACTATTCCGCTGTCCGGGAAACTGCTGGGGATTTTCTGTAGTGCAGAGCTCTCTGCTTTACGGGACTTGCTTGGTTCCGAAAACTGCATTTTGGACTATGGAACGCGCACCCTTGTTGTCCGAGGAAACGATCTAGCGTTTCGGACTGCCTGCGATGCAGTGCAGGCTGCCCAAAGCCGGCAAACCGACGAGGTCCCCTCGTCCCACGTTGCCTGTCCCGTATGCTTTGGCGAACCGGTTGTACCCATATCACTCCCATGCAGCCACCAGTGGTGCCGTACCTGCCTCATCAATTACCTGACTTCTGCGGTGGAGAACAAGATGTTCCCCCTGAAATGTCTTGGGAACGACGCTACATGTGCAGAGTGCATCCCTCTTGGGTTGTCGCGACAACTCCTTCCCGCAGCAGAGTTCAAGGCGGTGATCGAAGCCGCATTCTGGGTGTATGTTCATAGTCGACCAGACGAATTTCACAACTGTCCCACGCCGGATTGCACCCAGGTGTATCGCTCTGCTCCGCGGAACGCGGTCTTGCAATGTCCTTCGTGCCTCGTTCGCATTTGTCCGGCCTGTCGTATAGAGTACCACGATGGCCTGACGTGCGAGGAGCGCGACGTCGCGGAAGACAAACTCTTCAACGAGTGGGCGTCGAGTCACGACGTCAAGGGTTGTCCAGGTTGCAAAGCGCCGATCGAGCGTAGCGAGGGATGCAACCACATGACATGCACGCGTTGCCAAACACATATTTGTTGGGAATGTTTGGCGACATTTCCGAGGGGTCAGGGAATCTACGACCATATGCGTATTCAACACGGCAGTATTGGGCTTTGACACGCGCAGTGGTTCTTCATTTACGACCGTCGTCTTTTATCTTGCTCCACACACTGACTATGATGCATTGATGTCTTTCGTTCCCCTTCTATTTTGTATCATTTCGCTGGTATGATATTGTTGTGTTGTGTTGTGAGTCCTCTATTTATCGGTTATACTTATGCAACTCTGTTTTAGTACCCTCACTCAAGCTACTTTGATCTTGCATAGATAGCATTCGAATAAATACATATTGGTGCGTTGGACGTGTACTTGGCGCTCAAATCACGGGAGATACGCATACACCACAAACTACAAAGGAGCAAGATGAGATATCAGCTTACAGGTGCAAAAGAAACGAAAGTACGCACGCTGTCATAAGGCTGCGCAGGTGGCCTTCCATGGTAAGGCAACGACGCAGGCAACTCGGGACGGTCGTCCTTCCACTGCATGAACGCTCCATAATGGTCCCTGTACCCTTCTCGCTCGTCCGGATAGTCACGGAGGTCCTCCGGGTACGCACGGTCGTGCGGTGCATACACGACACAGGAATTCGGCGTGAGATAGTCTCCCCGCCTGTTCCAGAACCCCATGCGCACCTTGCGCGCATAATGGGGCGGCGAGGGTTCTTGTACGGGCGGTCGCGACATCTCTAAGCTAGTGCGCTCGACAGGCGGGTTCTCACGTCTGCTCCCGCTTCCGTACGGATCACGCACGCGTGTGTGTGGCGAAGGCGACGGCGAGTGTGAATTTGGATTCGAGTGACGGGCCGCATAGGGTGATGACCGCCGATCGCGGTACAACGGTGACGGCTCGGGTGAATGGGCGCGACTGCTGGCGTACGGTGACGTACGCCTTTCTCTGTGCCGTGGAGACGGATCCGGCGACGAATCCGTCGAACTCGAACTGACTGGTTCACGTAATGGTGCCAAGTAGATTTCACCGCTCGATTGGGCGGACAAGGATTCATGTATAGTGGTCAGGTTGGGGACAACGGGCTCAGTGCGACTCCGTGCGAGTGGAGCAGTGGAACCTGAGGTCCAGGTCCGGGAGGACGTACTTGCATTCAACGAGTTGTTCATGTCTTCCGTGAAGTTGTTGTAAACGTCTCGGGCGGACGAAGATGAATTGGGCAACGAGGCCTGCCTCTTCAAAGACTCGGGCACAGGCGGACCGCGTGCAGGCGTAGAAGAATGGCCAGCAGAGGACGGCGAGCGAGAGTGGTAACTAGAGACAGTGTCATCCGTACTGCGACGAGCGTGTTGATAATGGGTCGGCGTGCGAATGATACTGGACGAAAAAGTTGGTTGGAGGTCTCCTCGGGAGGTGTACGATTCGGGTTCTTGCGTGAGGGCGAATACAGCCTGTTGTGCCGAGGCAGAACGGCTAGTAGAGTTGGCCGGCGTAGGCGCTGGATACGGTGGAACGTCGATCGCAGAAGGCGGTTGGGAGCGAGTTCTACTCGGCCATGAATCAAATTGACCGGGGGGACGCTGATTCGAGGTAGATGGACCAGCAAAGCTACCTCCGCTCTGGCTGAATCTGGTATCGGAGGGATCAGATGCGTGTCTTGTTGGTCCGGTGGGAGAGTTGTCTTGAAGACCGTGAAGGTAGGTACCCCGGGCAGAAGACCTCTTATCGGGCGTCTGGCTGTGTGCCTGAGCGCTCAAATTGTCTTGCGACGAGCTTCGGCTGTTCTGACCATGATCCCGAGTGGGTGCGGATGCACCGTGAGGACTGGTATCTACAGATCCGGTTCTACGAGAATTGAAATCTCGGGTGGGAGTCGCACGATCTCCGGTTTCCAGCAAGCTTGGGGGATTCCAAATCCAAGGGGTGTGTGGTTCTTCTCCCTTGTAATCTGAAGATTCTTTCCTGTAAAGGAGATAACCAAAGCGACACAATTCTGATCAGCGTGCAATCCAACTTGATCTGGATGCTGGCGCAGGCCAGGGTTAGAAACCATGACGCACCTCTTCACCATCCCTTCGAGACCTAGACCATTGTCTGACAGCTTCGTGTTCCAATAACTGGGCGAGGGCGGCTTCGGAATGCGCTTGTAGGGATTGAAATTGGGGGGATGCCATCCCACACCGGGAGCCCACGGCTGTTGCGGGTTCTGGATGTTCGCTTGGGGGTTGTACTGCCAATATCCGGCGTCCCAACGCGGATGGGCGCCAGCGGGCATCGGGGGAGGGCCAGGGTAGCCTGGGGGAAAGGCGACATTACCACCCGGGGGCCAACTACCTATCCAACCTTGAGGAGGAGGAGCCTGCTGTGGGGGATGCATGAGCTGCGGGTTTGGGTGCCAACCCTGGACGGTCTGTGAGGCCATTGAAACTGAGGTTTATACGGCACGCTGTGCGCAGTGTGGATGAGTATCGATCGGAGACATCATGATGAGGAGTGAGGGGACTTACAATAAAGTAGAAGTTGGCCTGTATAGCAAGGTCTGGAGATAACGTGCAATGCGAAAGGGAACACACGGGTACGAGTGCGGGTACGGGTACGGCGTTCGTTCGGGCTGCAAAGGTGTGGCCACGGGCGAATAAGTACTCGCCTCAAGTTCACCCAAAGTACCCGTCAGCCGGACGGAGCACCAAGCACTGCGTCTTTCACGCTCTGGCAGCACAGCCAAGCGAAAATATTAATGACTGAACGGAACGTGCACGAACCCCCGCACACCCCCGTTTCATCCCAACCGGGAGCTTCCTGACATCCAACCCAAGTGGCACGGACGTCCGGTGGAACAGATCAGCTTCGAATCTTTTCTGGAAGTATCAAACGGCCTGCTCAAAAGCACGAAACAGGATGGTGATATGCGCAAGAAACTCGTGATTACGGGTGATCTGGGGTCCCACACGGACGTGCTTACAAGACTACCCACTCAAAGCACATACTAATATCAATATCTTACTAACAACTTCGTTCGTTACAAAGAACGTCCGTATGTGTGTAAGTCCATGAAAAACGTCCAGTAATCGTGTGCAGTCCAATGTGTCCGTCCTCGCTCATGCACAAGCACCTAGATCCTGCCATGTTCCAGAATTATCTCCGGGGGAGTTAGACGTAGTCCACTGCACAGCTGACCATAGATGGCCATTGTGGGTCACCTGATTACCGGAACCGTATGCGACGGTGCTCTGCCACGCAGAAATTCCATTGCAGTTGGCCTGGTTGTTGATGGGCTGGGAGCAGATACCATCAGCAGCCCATTGATCAGGGTGCGCGGGTGGCGAATTGTTGTACGTCCATTGCTTGGCGGTATACAATTGATTGTTGAAGATCACTCGGTTGCCTGCAGTGTACTGTCAAAGGATGAGCGTCAAATCTAGCGTATGGGAAACGGTATCGCCCACCGCGAACGCAGCCTGCCACTGCTGCGCCCCATTGCAGTTGGCAGAACCACCGCTAGGAGCTGCCGAAGGGGTAGAAGTCGGTACAATCGTCCCAGAGCTCGCTGGGGGGGTTGTCTGGGTCGTAATTGGGTTGGACACGGTTGGTGTCACGCAGGGTGATGTCGAATTGGTCACCGGGGGTACGGAAACAGTGCCCGAACTGACCGGGAAAGTAGAGTTAGGGGGCACAGATGGTGAGCCCGACGGCGGCGCAGTGCTATTAGCGGCAGCCTGGTGGGTAGACAAAGTCAGAACGAAGTTATCAAGGACTCAAGTGCAGCGACCTACAGAGTGTCCATCACGGGGAACAATAGCACCATTCACGGCGACGAGCGACGATATCAAAAATGTAAACAGAGTGGACGGAACCATGTCGGGCAACGAGAAACAGGCGAGTAGATGGGTGTTCTTCGATTCTCTCTCTCTTCTTATACAAGTGCTATTGAATAAGGTCTTCCGCAGCCAGGCGGAATGCCTTAATTCAATCATTGTATAACTCCAACTGCGGTGCTACACCATTCAAAGAGATCAGCCCCTGTCTCGAATAAGGGGATTCGTCGTAAGTGCCGCGGATAGAGTGTAAGAGTTGTCAAAATTTTCTTGGCAATTACCCAATACACTAATTCCGGAGGAGCTTCCAAGGGTGGTTTCCTACTGTCTTGCCTTACTTATGGAAAAGTGGGGTTGTTGATTCAAGACATTCGGATCCAACATTTCGATCACGCGACAAATTTGAGTCACTCAGTGGCTGTGTGCATTTCCCGAGGCTCCTATTTTGAATGATTCGCTCTCCTAGGACCTCAGTACAACTCGAGATCGGTGTCTGTCAAGCTCTCGGCGCACGCTGGGGTATTTATCGGAGTACTTAGTCAAATAACTAAGTTACCAAGATCACGCCCAAGATGATTCAAACAAAAAAAGTGATATTCTAGGAAATCTCAGAGGTCGTACACCAGCACTCCATGCAAGTTGTATCCAAGAACAAGACTGAGCGGCTCTTAAGGCGCGCAAACACCAAAAAGCATCCACGAATCAGAAGTGTCTCCGGGCGGGTTCGACTCAGTCCAGTATTATGAGGTGTGTGTGGGGGGGGGGCGTGTTGTTATAGGCCCATTGTCTTGCCGTGTAGTACTGAGAATCGTAGATCGCCTGTTCCCCCGCAGTGTACCTTTGGAAAGCCATGAGCCCCGGTGTCGCAATTTTAGGCGCGACGTTGCGCACCGTTAAATGAGGCTGCCATTCGTGTACGTTGCGGCAGTCCACGCTGTTCACTTGACGGCAATCGGGCGTCTTGTATGCTTTCACATTCACCCTGACGGATCCGGTGAGACTAGCGACGACCGCTTGGAAAGGGGGCGGAGTGGGGCTCGTCGTGGAGGCGGACTTTGAAGGAGTTTCAGGACCTTGTTTGAAAGTATTGTCTTGTCGGAAGCCGCGGTGGACTGTGGGCTGGGAATCGTTGACTCTGGTGGTGCGTCAGGGCCTTGCTTAAGGTGTCGTCTTGTCGGAAGTCGTGTCGGAGCGTGCGCTGAAGAGGATCTCCAAGGGTAAGATGGCGGACCCGGGTGTCGGCGTCCTCGAGTGAGCCTGCGTTCAGGGGAAGGGTCAGCCTGTAGTATTCACGGGTGCAGTCACCGGAAGCGCTCGGGATCATGCCGCTGCGTTGAACGGTAGCGCCCTTGACGGCGACCGACGTCAACGTTACGAAAGTGAAAAGAGTAGAGCGAATCATGGCGAGCAAAGAGCCTCGAAGTGTGTATGCTGAGCGCGAATCTGGGAGGCTGCGGTTGTGGCGGACGTCCTTGGCTTGCCGTCCAGTCCCTCTCATACTCATGGGCCGACACTGTTAGCCACTGGTTCGTTAGCCGCATCCTGTCAGCCGCACCCAGAGTCTTAGCCGGACCAAGCTTGCCAATGAGTGCTTGGTTAACTACTGTTAGCATGTCATTACCCAACAAGTCGGAATAACCATAACCATCTTGGACTGTCGAAGATTTGAAAATCTGCTCGAGACGGAGTGATGCGGATGCCGAGTAATTTGTCCTTGTCTTACCAGCCTCGACGCGGAATGATCGCCGTGAGTCTCAGGTACATCCGCGACCCCGAGTCGCCCCTGTAGTGTACCGCATACGGCCGTAAATAGCCGTTCGGCTGTGCGCCATTCGGGTGTCACTGCGGGCTGAGCGGACGCCCTTGTCAAAAAAATAAGTGGTGACGGAGACTTGTCAGTGACAAAGGAAGCCTCTTGTGATACCCACGATGTTACATAGTCCCAAGATGTATCTCGAAAAACCAGGTCGTCCGCAAGAGTTCATGAAATATCCAAGGAAAGAGAAAATCGATCTAAACACGACTAGTATATGCGACGCTGCTCCAGGTGGGAAAACTGTCTCAGGAATAAGCAGGTGCGTTTGGTAGTAGCAATGACTCAGCAACTTCCCATTGGAGTTGTTCTGACTTTCCTCGTGGCGGTGAGCGTGTGGTTTGCACGCCTTCAAGCTCACCTCGAAGGATCCGGTGAGGCCACCAATAACTCTTCGAGGGGTCGGACTCGTCGACGTGATAAGATTTGAGAATGCGCTAGGGCCATGCTCGATGGCGTCGTGTTATCGGAAGTCGCGCTGGCTTGTGGACTGAAGATACAGACGATCTTCAATGGAAATTCCGAGTGGGCCTGCAAATCGGTCAGCTCGAGTCCTCGATGACCACCAGAGTCACTAACTGGGATACCGCTGCGTTGAACGACAGCACCATTGGCAGTGACTAACGATGCAGGCGCGACCACAAAAATGAGATCATGACGTACCGGTAAGAGGATCAATAGTAAGGTCGGTAGGAGGGTGAACTTGACGGGTTTGTAGTGGAGGTCTCCCAGAGTGGCCGGTACGGTAACCTTGTTAATCGTTATTCGCTGTTGCCCATATCAGTTAGCTACACCTTGTCAGCCACACTCGACTCAATACTTGAAGGTTGACATTTCGATTTGCATTGTTTCTCGCCAACATATACCGCTGTGACGGAGTAACATATATAACAGCCTTGCCAGTGGTGTGGCATGACTCGATTTCCGAGCGAGCGACAATATGAATCCCGTCGTGATGGGAGAAGGTGACTTTCAAGGCAATTACATAAAGCATGTTGACGGGCAGGAAATTCGACAGACTCGCTCTTCGCACCAACTCACATTCCTTCCCTTCACCTCTTCTGCAATGTTAGCGCCCACCGTAGCCTCTCTTTTACTTCTTTCTGCTTTGGCAACCGTGAAAGCGACTCCATGTGTTGCCTTCGACATTAACTGGAATTTGCTTGCATTCGGTCTTGATGGCAAAGACTGGTCTGCTGGTGCTCAGGGCACCTGGGAAAGTAAGCATGTCTGTCAATGCAGATAATTTTTCACTGTATGATGTGTTCTTCACAGATGGGCAAGCCACAGACATTACTACCTCCGGCAGACCGTAGGCCCACCGTTTTTCCACATTCCATGTATTGACTGGCATGTTCTAGCCCGTTTGACGGCAATTCCACATGTTACCTCTCACAGGTTTCTGCAACATGTCTTCCCTTACTGTTTTTGTTTGTCTAACCATTCTGCCAGTACACCAATGCCGTCTATGTTTTGAACGGCGACACCAAGAATCCATCCTCTGTTTACATTTACGATGCTACGGATAAATCGTGGTCCACTCAAGCTGTCACACTTGGTTCCCTCGACATAACTTCTTTCGACGCGATTCTGGACCATGACACCAATGTGTTTTGTATTTGCCCTTTCCTACGCTTTAAAGCTGATAGAATTGATGTATGATATTATCAGATGCGCTCTCGCATGGAAACCTCTTCTCGCTGGACATGGGTCTGCTCAAGGCAGCTAACAGCACACCTCTTGCTTGGGTGGATGATAAACAGTCCCCGTACCCCTCAAGCTATCAGCCTGTGATGGCCCTAGCACAGAACCATATACACTTCCTCGATGTGCCAGGTGTTTCTGCCGGATCCGCCGACATCTTTGTTATCCATTGTATGTGTCGCCAATGTTATTATGTTGGACATTCGGACTAATCCGCAGCTGTACAATAGACTCGTACTTCCAGCCTCAGTCCCAGGCTTATCCGCTCCCCAGTGGTAGCGCATTCCCTGCTACGTACGGGCAGGCGACGTCATTCTTTCAGGAAAGCGGGGTATGTACCGAAGTTATATTATATGCTGTTCCGATTGAGATTGCGCTTCAGGTTCAACAGGAATTTGTGTTTGTTCCTCAGGACTCGTCTGCACTCTACGTTATCAATGTTGAGGTAGGGTGTATAATTAACGTCAAATTTTTTTACTCAAAGATATCATTTCAGACCAATTCTACGAATCAGTATGCTGCTCCAACAATCAAGGATCCCAAGGCTACCTACTTTGCTAGCACTGATTCCCTCGTTCAACTTTCTAGCAACGGGACCGTTTCGTTCTTCCCCTACCAAGAGGGTAACACCTCGGTAAATGCTGCGGCTTCATGGTCGGTTGTAAAATCCCTTGCTTCTGCAGCACCTCCTGCTAGCAGTACATCTGTTTCGGCCACTCAGAGCGCCTCAGGCAGTAGCTCGACTGGTCAGAGCTCTGGATCAAGTAGTGGCGCACTTTCCGCAAACACAATCCACGTTGGTCTCGTCCTCGCTGCTTTATTGGGAGGACTCGCCTGCCTCCTATGAAACGTGACAGTATAATTCATTTTGTGATACCACTCAAGCTCTCGTATTATGGGAGATTTGCATCCTATTGCTTGATATATTCAGATTTATTGTTGGCCTGTTTTCCCGCCTTCCTAGCTTCGATTAGTGTGGTGATAAATTAGTTCTGGGTCCGTGCTCCGCGCATGCGTAGTGGGACTGATCTATGTTTACTGCAGTCTGAGAATGAGGGCTCAACGCTTCACGATTTCTGTGTTTTCTGGCCTTCTGAGGATGAGGAGTGCAACATAGTAACAAAGTGGTTTATTTATGTAATAATGATCCGTGAAAGTTGTGAATCCTGCAGCTTAATATTTTCGAGCAACTTCTGCCTAAACCGGAACCTTGAGCGAGCGGCTTCTTTGTTCTGCCAGGGCCTATTCACTTGTGCCCCTCTCCTGGATTCTGCCCGTTTGCATCGCAGCGCGATTACCATGTCTTTCAAGGAAAACTTCACTCTATCATCTCTCTCTCTTGGCTCAGAGGACTGGGATCGCTCGGAGGGTGAGATCAATATGTCCGGCGTCAATGGACACGCAAATTCAACACTACCACGGAATTCGGTGGCATTCCCTGGAGATGGCGTAGAGGAGACACCTAGGCGAAGCCGTGGTCGAGGCAAAGAAGGGAGATCGTTGAGCGAGTTAATGAGGTTGCATGCCGAAAAAGGGACGGACGTGATTTTCAGTGCTGAAGAAGCATCCCGGGTGGCGGATGTCCTCAAGCAATGGGTGAGTAAACCGGTATTGCCTTTTCTCTTGATTATCGTGTCTCTTCCTTTTTTTCCATGTTTATGTTGAGTTTGTGCAGATAAATTCAGGGATGTCCCCCTATGAAGGCGATGATGACTTTTTTTCGCGTTCTCAGGATGATTCATTGCTGAAGTCGAAGCAATCTTCAAGACCTCCGATAGTGTTGAATGGTGGCAGGCCGCATGGGCAGAGCGAAAGTTTTACCCTCCGTTCACCCGCTTCAAATTCAAATAATGCAAGTTCTTGAAGGGTTGTTGTGCTTGCCAGAATTTCTGGTGCTGCTGCCCTCCTCAGGGGATTTTTATTGTTCAGATTATCTTTTTTTTTCTGGACATGTATATTGCTATGTGTGACCAACAAAAGTGACAGGCATGGCTAGTCCTACATAGCACACTAAGGCAGCTGACATCAGTAAATTCACAAGATACTTTTAGTGCTGTGCTGGCCTGGCCTGAGGCTGTGAAGCTGGTTAAGCTGAGCCCTCTCAGGCTGGGCCAAGCCCAGCTGTGAGCCCTACCCAAGCCCCTATGACAGCCTGGCCCATTGTTTTGGGAAGCTGAGACCAGGCCAGGCCAAGCCACTGAAGCCCCAGAAGCCCTGAATCCTCACCTGGCAAAATCCAATTTCCTATAAAAGGTATGTTGACATAAAATTTAAAGTTTCACTAATTTGATTTCTTGCTTAAACCCCATCAGCTATGTTTTGTTCTGATGAAGAACAGCCATGCTGGCTGAAACATGTGCCTGCCCCCTTGGCATGCATCACATGCATGGAAAACAATGCAGAACCAGAGCTTTCTTCCCACCAGCAAGCAAAGGCAGTGTGCTCACAGATCACACAGCCTTCACATGCTGAAAAGTGCAAGGCAGCTGTGATTGATGTTGAGAATGTAGTACAATCTACTGATCACATATGGTATTAAGTAATACTTATCACCTGACTTGTCAGGGAGTGATCTAGACCATTGGGTCTAACAGGAATGGGTGAAACCAGAACTGTTTATTATGTCATAAATCATACTATCATATGATCTTATGTAATAAATCACTTTATTGTACAACTTTCATTTAACACTGATCATGTGAATAGAGAGCTATTTGCTATTGGCTAGAACACAATGGAATATTGTAGGATACTCTTGAATAGACCAAATAGCTATATACAATCCTGTATGTATATAAGGCTGCTCTTACAGCCTTTGTTGAATAATGACTCTTGTACCCACAAAGCATTCATCCTCTACAAGAGAGACTTGGTTGTTCAATCATAAGCATTACCTAGTGAGTAGTTTCCACTAGAGAATATTCTTCTTCTGTCCCTTCATTATTATTCAGGAGTGTAGTCCTCTATCTACACTCTTGAAAATTGAAACTCTCTCAAGCACTGCTGAGCAAGAGTTGGACTTGGACCCAGAGAGTTGACCAAAGAAAAAGGCTTCAAAAGGTAAGTATCTCAGATTTCTGGTTTGACACCATTCACTCAATCTAATACCAGGTAAAGGCTGTGCTGACAGTGCTGTCACTCCATTGGATGTAGTCAATGTACTTGACATTGACACTAAGTCTGATGGTGGTCTTCTTCAAGACATTCAAGTTGCCGATCTTGAAGGGGTGACCAAAAAGGCATGCAGAGACCACATGCAAGATATCAAGGCATTCTTTTCCTCACCCTACCTGAGGAACAACAAAAAATATCAAGATTGTAACACCTGCTTGTACATTTATATATTTTCCTTTCTTTTTTCTTTACTTGCAATATTCTGATAAGCTACATAAAAAACCAGTTCCCTTCGTTAATGAGGTGACAACATTGCGGTGCCACCAGCAAGTGACACACCCAGTTGAATATTGAAAATGGGCAGCTGACAATGGATTTGTCAGCATGCTGCCTGAAGATGCTAAATGGCATTGTGAGACAGCCTGTGAAGCCAGTGTGTCCAGAAATTCTGAGCTCAGTAGGCAAGCATCCCTTGATATGCATCTGGTAGCCAAAGAGCAGGCAATCCGATACTCAGATCTGGCATTGTGGGATGCACTGATCAACTGGATTGTTGATACTGATCAGGTGAGTCTCATTGATTTGATACATGACCTTACTGATTGCACATATGTAGCCACTCTCTGCTATGGAACATCCCTTGTTCCAGAAGGTCCTACAACTCACCACCCATGCTGGTACAAACACAATCAACATACCAAGTTGCAAGATCAACCACCATGCCATTATCAGTCATTTCCAAGAGAACATGAAAAAACTGTGTCAAATGTTTTCAATGAGTACTATAAACAGGATCCACAAGATTTATTAATGATACACATAATAGAGCAAAGCCATTCAAGGGTGTGTCAACCTGACATGTGATGCTTGGCAAGCATTGAATGTTGATGTGTACTTCATGGTTACTGTGTCATGGATTGAAGAACGTTCACCATGCAAATGGGCCCTTCAAACAGTGCTTCTGGGCTTCATTCAGGTAAACCATGCTCATGATGGAGTTTGCCTTGGACAGGTGCTCTACAAGGTAGCCAAGCATGCCAGTGTGTTGCACAAGGTATGGGTTTAGTATTCATTCACACTATACTGATGTATTTTACTAGATTGGCTATGTAACCAGTGACAATGCAAGTGACAACAAGACCATGATGGATGAATTTGGAAAGCTCATTGCTGCTGAAACAGGACAAATGTTCAATGTGCAAAACTGTTGATTATGGTAAGCTATTGTAATCTTAATGCAACTGTGGTTGGCATCAACTGATTCAACTTATTAACAGTTGTATGGCACATACCATCAACCTCATCACCCAGGTGTTCATGGGAACTGTGAGTGCCTCAAAACACTATGATCCTGCCACACCTGAGGCAGATCTAGTCTCTATCACTAGTGGAGATGATCACAATGTGATTGGCATTATTTATGCCATCACTGTCAAGGTAAGCACAATTAAATTGCATTTTTTAAAATTTATTTTGTACAATGTTTTACAAGCATGATCATTGGCAAAACACAAGGAAATGTTCAAAAGTATCCAAACCTGCACCCACCTATTGCATCTCCTGCTTGACATGAAGGTGTGGTGGTCATCAATGTTTGTCATGCTTCATCACACACTTGACCTGAAAGAGATATGAGTGTGGCACCACCTGTTATGCTTGGTCCAGGTAGGAACGAGTGTAGGCTCAAAGAGAACTAGAGACGAGGGTCAAAGGTTTGGAGGAGTCTGAGCAGGACTTGCCAGACGACAAAGAACTCAACCGATAAGATGATCAGTGAGAGATCAGAGGTTTGGTCGACATAGAGAGTCAACAGAGAGATCAGAGGGGTTGTCTGATGAAGGTAGTTGATGAAGGATCAAGGGAATTCTGAGGAAGACAAGGTTGATTGAGCAGAACTAAGCTAAGGTACATCGATGTACGACGAGGCTTAAGTAGTACTCAAGATAAAGTTAAATTGGAGAAAGGAAAGATAAGAATTGCCTCATGGTGAAGATAGGAATAAACATGAGGCAGCAGAAATGAAAGACATGAGGTGGGGATAAGCATGGTGTGTGACGAACGTGTTGTACGTTCTAGAACACTCTAGAGAAGGTAAAGGAACCGGGTGATGCCGGTCCAAGTATGACAAAGAAAGGAAATGGAGGAATCATAACATTACCCCCAGAGTACATTCAAAGTTACTACAAGAAAACAAGGGTGAAAGTAAACAGAGAAAAGAAAGAGGGCACTTAGAAGTCCATGCAGCAATCTCCACCGGGGGAACCTGTCATGTTTGCATAAGCGGAATCGTCGATGCCATCACTGTCGTCTGCATAGATATAATGAGGTGTGAAGTCCAGACATACAGTTGTGGTAGGTGTCATGTCCCGTGCCCTCTCCACACCATCCACACTCTGCTCTGACTTCTCCGCCTCGCGATCCAGTGTTGCAACACTTCCTCCGCACTCTGCCACTCGTTGTCCGCCATCAGGCGACAACTCCGCATATCCCTGACTTGTCCATCGTCCTTGGCAGGTCCCCATCCCCGTCCCTGTATGTAGTTCCCCATTTCGCTCTAGACCCGCTTTCGTCCCTGCTGTCGTACTCCATCCTCCCTGCCGTCGTACTCCGTCCTCCCTGTAGTAGTAATCCACCCTCCCTGTATTACGTTACTCCGCTACTCTGCTCTCCGTCTACCCTTAGTACAGCCTTCGCCCTCCGTGTACTTAATCTGCTCTCGCTGAGGACTTATTCCTCAGTTTGTAAATCAACGAAGTTACCTCTGGTCATCTTCTGTTCGATCTCTCGCTCTCTCTCCTCTCCTCTCTCTCTCTATCCACCTCAGTAGTCCCAGACTATCGTTGTACCTCCAACTACTCCGTTCTCTGAAATATGAGGACAGGACAGTACAAGGGTGCAGGCACACCTGAAGCCGCAGTCCTCACCTTCATCTCCGTCTCCGCCTCCGACCCTCGACCTCCACTCCCCTCACGTCCGCTCCGCACCTCCACACCTCCGGTGACCAGTGGAACCGGACTTGACATTCTCAAACATATGGAAGAACTCAACCTCCACCTCAAACTTGAGAAGTGCAACTTTGCTGCTTCTGAGGTCGAATACCTCAGCATGATCGTCCATCCTGATGAACTAGCCATGGACCCAGTCAAACTCGATGGTATTCAAGAATGGCCTACCCCTACCAAAGTCAAAGACGTCTGCTCCTTCCTCGGTTTTGCAAACTTCTACTGTCACTTCATCCCCAACTACTCCAACATCACTCAACCTCTCCTTGATCTCACCAAGAAGAACCAACCCTGGTCCTGGTCTCCCTCTTGCCAGCAGGCCATTGATGAGTTGAAGAAACTCTTTCTCTCTCAACCCATCCTCCACCTCCCTGACCCCTCTCGCCCCTTTGCCATTGCCACCAACACATCTAAATATGCCTCTGGAGGGGTTCTCCTTCAAACCAATGCCAATGATGACTGGCACCCTTGTTCTTACCTCTCCCAAACTTTTCCCTGGCCAAACACAACTACAATATCTATGATCATGAACTCCTGGCCATCATTTGTGGCCTCAAGACTTGGTGACACTATCTTTTAGGGTCCCCTTTCCCTATCCAGGTCTTCACCAATCATAAGAATCTCACCTACTTCCGACAACCCAGAAACTCAATCAATGACAGGCTCGTTGGTTACTTGATATCTCTGACTATGATCTTAAGCTCACCCATGTCCCTGGTTCCTCCCTGGCTGCCCCTGATGCTCTCTCCCATTGCCCGGATCTCCTCCCCTCACATGATGACGATAATGACAATGTTACCCTTCTACCCAACTCTCTCTTTGTCAACCTCATCAACACCTCCCTTCAAGAGAAGCTGGCTTCCTCCTCTGCCTCTGACCCTCTAGTGCTCAATGCACTCCATGCCACCACTGGTGATGTCCCCACTCACTTTCGCTCCCACCTCTCTGATTGGCAATACAATGCTGGTGTGCTCACTTTCCAAGGATGAGTTTATGTTCCTCCAGACCTTTGTCACTCTATTGTCCAATGCCACCATGATCACCCCTCCACTGGTCACTCTGGTTATTTAAAAACACATCAACTTGTCACCTCTGAATTTTGGTGGCCTGGCCTCACTCACTTTGTTCACAAATATGTTGAAGGCTGTGCCTCCTGCCAATCTGCCAAGGCAAACACTCATCCTACCGTTCCCCCCCTCTCCCCCCTCTCCTCCTCCTGCACTCAACCATTTCAACAAGTCTCCTGTGACCTCATCACCAACCTTCCCCTCTCTGACAGCTTTGACAGTCTTTTGGTTGTGGTTGACCATGGGCTTACTAAGGGGGTGATTCTCTGCCCTACGAAGAAGTCAGTCTCTGCTGAAGGAATTGCTTCCCTCTTTTTCCACAAAGTCTATACTCAATTCAGTCTCTATGACAAAATCATCTCAGATTGTGGTCCCCAATTCGCCTCTACCTTTGCTAAAGAACTCGGACACCTCCTTGGATACGACCTCTCCCTCTCCACTGCCTATCACCCTCAGTCTGATGGAGAAACAGAGCATGTCGATCAAGAAGT
>JBBPMP010000029.1:0-14566 GCA_038090395.1 Boletales sp. KT-2023a
GCCTGGTGGCTTAGTGCCTCGACTCGGCGCGTTCGTGATCTCACGGTACTCATGCGAGTGGCAGTCCGTTTCGTCTGTCTCGCCATCTCCAGCCCGTCGAGGCTCGCTTGCTCTGTGTGGATGGGATGGGTGGTGAGCGTGTGGGGACAGTATGAACGAGCGAGCGCACCTCACTCACTGCGTGGTGTGGATGGAGATTGAGCGAGCGAGTACTCATCATACTCGCTCACTGGGTGGCGCAAATAGGTCGAAGGGGTCAAAGGAGGGGTTGAGCAAGTGAGTGCATGGTGGCACTTACTATGTGTGGACAGGTGGTGAGCTTGTGGGGGCGACTTGGTAGGCTTCGTTCGCTCACTCGAACGAGTGGATTGGAGGGTTGAGTTGAGCATTCAACTAAACTCACGTGATACGGTCGAACACCATAATTTTGACCAAGTCCTGGAGTGAAGTCGGACTACACTTCTTTAGGGTAGAATGGTAGTGTTTTTTGAATTATCTTGCACTTTTTACAACACAAACAGCATGCTACCGTATAGACAGTGTATCGTATGTATTGTAGGCTATGCAGTATATGTCTCTCATAGCGGAGACGTACGTCCCACATATTATGACAACACGGCCAGAATACTATGTCCAACTCCTTGGCAGATACGTGCCGTACCTGTTGTAAACAATGGTAGCGATATATGTATAACATCACTGTCCCACACAGCTCAATTATGTTGTGATTGCTATTGCCATACATGCAACCACATGCATTTAGTATAGTTGTATCCCTTCCCTTGGCACATAAATTTTAACTTTATGGGCAGCACGTATCCCACACTCGGTAAATAGGTATATTTAATGTCCATAACCTATATTCCGCATTGTATGAATTCCTTACAAAGCACAAACGGCCGTGTAGCCGCCTTGGTGTGCTGTATAAGACTAGCCGTGCCCCTTCGCTGTCGGTCGCTACCAAGTAGCTACGTAGCAATATACACTTGTCCCAAGAAAAAACAACCGATTAACCATATCGGCTACATCGTTTCACCTCGTGTTTCGGGCGGTGACCATAATTAAGCTCCTATATATGGGGTGATGCTACTGACCAGCAAATCCGTTAAGAACGCCAAAGAAGGTTCTGTTGGATTCTACCAGTGAAAACTACATTGTATGGTCTGCTAAGCACGGCTACAAAACTCGCAGTTAAGATCGTGAAGGAGAAGACAAACAGCACTACTGAGTACATTTATCGGCACACCAAATATTGCCTACTAACTTCACTCAACCTCATATCGTACCGCGTCGTATTCGTTTGCTAATGTTAGCCAGGCTCGGACCGCGCCAAAATCTTGATCGATCGAGGGTGTTGGGATGTTGATGATTGAATTTCCCTTTCCGTAACACTTCCATGAGTATGAATGTAACTACAAGCGATGTGAGCGGGGATCATCGTGATATTATAAGGTTAATTTTGTACTTGCCTATTAGTTCGGCTGTTGACGCTAAAGGATGGGGCTCGAAGTCGAGGTAATGATGACCAAAACCAGGTAATGGTGTTGTGATGAAATGTTCACCGACGCGAATAGTATTGAGGTGAAAATGCCCTTTGATTTGATTGGTGTCGTAGTCTAGGAGCTACGGTGTCCTTGAGACCGTGAAACTTATATAATTATGGACATGACCTACAGTAAGTCCGTCCAGCCCGACCAACCAGAAAAATTCGGTGTCAAACCGTGCGGGTAGTCCGAGGATATTGTGTCTGGCGGGAATTTGAAGCCAAGAAGGAAGAGGAAATAGAGAGAACTTACGACAAAATGGCACTTTGGGATCCAAACATTTCTTTGACTGAGACCATTTCCTTGCCGATAGCCACTTCCACGGGTCGACGCCCGTTCCATCCAATCTCTGCTACAGTCATACCGTGTTTATTGATGATGCTAGTTTTGCGAGTAACCATAGCCTGACTATCGCTTTCCGTATCGGGGTCCTTTTCTGCTGCTTGGATGAAATGTGGACGGGTAAGGATAGTAAAACCAAGAGCACCGGTCTCCGGATATACAAGAGAGGAGTCCAGGATGTCTGGCTTAGAAAATTTGAGTAGCATGGCAGTTAGAAGAGAGTGAGTGTAGAAGGATAAGCTAACAAACCAAATAAGATTGATGCGTTGCGTACATGTGCCTGAGATTCCAAGCCACGAGCGCAAATATTCCCATTCTTGGACACTTTCGGTAAATTTTCGTGTGAAATACTCGGGAGGACCCGTTCACGCCACTATTTGCTTGCACTTATTTTGAGTGTGGCAATAAGAGTTGGACAAACAAGCACCAAATAAACCGAACCTACGGCGACGACGACGACGACAGCAACAAGGACTGGGTACGACGGCGTTCTCAGCGACGCTAGCGACGAGGATCCCTCAACTTCCTTCGGTTAGTTAGGAAAACGTCGACCAGAGACCGACGCGAGTCGCCTGTAGACCAGTTTAGAACTTGACCGTCATCTCATCGACGGTTTCTTGGCATGGCTCAACGACGTTCACCACATAGAGTTTCATCGTCGCCTTCAAGTGGTTATCATCGCAAACCGAAACCCTCGCTTCGCCATTCATCCGCCGCAAGACGCGCTCTTGCTTTCGTTAATAGATTGCAGAGGTCAACCGTTGGTTCCCACGCCTCGCGCGCATCGGCACCCTCCTCTTCCGATACTGTTTCAGTTCGCCCAATCCTTGCCACATTACAGCCAAATCTACGTCGGTTGCCTGGCCGCCAGTGTCTTCAAAAAAATAGTATGCGCGATACGAGCCAAAATTTCGATGTGTCTGTCGGTTCGAAGAGAAAACGCGTAGTCTCTGTCAACGAGAACGCTCATGCACACGGTCGTCCAATGCGCGGATCCGGAAGACCCAAAAGGCGGAAGGCGGTCACCGTAGATTCTGAATCCGACGGTGCGGACTCGTTGATGGACGTTGACGCGCATCATCCTTACAGTGAATCTGATGACTCCGAGGCGGACAGTGATCGAGAGGAGTCGTGTAAGCTATGTTTGCACCCGTCATCATCCGATGCTTATGGTAAAATAGCAGACGATTTCCTCATTAATGAAGCATCCGCTAGGCAACTTCTTCGGTTACGCAAGGATGAACTCGTGCGCCTTTTTGTTGCTGCCGGCCTTTCGGACGACGCGGAGTCCTTAACAAAACCCGAATTAGTGGACGCGATCGTCTCTTCTCGTGATGATGTTGCTTCACTTCCACCATCTTCCCCTCCGGGGAGAGATGACAACTCAAGTGATTTTTCGTCCGATGACGGCAACGTTGCTGGTGACGAGGAGACAGATGTCGGTACTAAGTGTACGGCAGTCTCTGGCCTTAGGAGGCGTGTCACAGTTAATGGCATGAACCACTTAGCCACGCGTGCCCTGAAGACGCGTAGCTTGTCTATGGGACAGCTCGACATTCACGCATGTCCCGTAGAACTGAGCGTGGTTCCAAGACAAAAAGACTGTGAGGTTGCAACCAGGTTAGTGCCAGATCTCATCGTTCTCACTTGACGGCCGATCACATTTTCGTAGACGACGAGTCACACGCTTGACGTCTAGTCAATCTTCTCCATCGATGTTGCCTTCTAATCCCCTTCCTTCACCGCCTGCTACACGTCTTCGTGTGCGCAAGGGTTCTGGAGAGCATCCCCCGTTACATTTTGTTCTGCCCAAAGCAAAGGTCAAAGCTAGACAAGTTGAATTCAGCGAGGATGTGCAAACACGGTCCCCAGCATCTGGTGACGAGAGTGAATTAACTGACCTCGCCGAATTAGAGGCAAAAATTGCAGCCACTTCACGCGGACCCCGTCATCTTCGCAACAGAGACAAGTCTAACTATAATGGCTCTGCCCCTGATCAGGACGCAATGCCGAGGCAAAGAGCAAGTTGCAGTAGGGGTTCTATGGGATATGAAGTGTGTGAAGGAGAAGGGATCCAGTCCGCAGATGATGAGGAGGAGGTCGATGAGCTCGTCTCGTCATCTTCACCTTCACCCCCGCCAGGCAACGGTCGGCGCACACCAGTTAAACGACGCCTACGTCCTAGAAGAATGCAGATGCATACACCACCGAGAGACGATGGCAGCGAAGGGGATGATGAGGAAGAAGAGGATCAGGTCGAAGTTGACATGGCAGAAGATATGGTAGACGATGATACTGAGAGTCTCCACGAGGACGAAGATACGTATGTGGACAAGTCCCTGTGTCCTGTGGAAGTGACACCTCTGAAGTTGCGCAGTGGGAAGGTTGTTGGCGGCGAGGATCTCCAGGAGGATGAAGAGGTGGATGACCAAGAGATCGATCTAGAGCTCGAATCAGTTGATGTGGACGTTGAGAGTGCCGAGGATGGTGACGTTGACGAACCCATGGAGGAAGAGGATTGTAGGTAATCACTCTTCTGTGGGCTCAGTGTGCTAATGATTTATGAAGTTGACCTTACGCTTGCCACTAAGAAGACGTTAATTCGTCTTCGTCGTGATGATCTGGTGCGACTGTGCGAGACTCGTGACCTCGATGTCGCTGGCACGAAACCACAGCTTGCGCAGTCATTGCTGCAGTGGCGCGACCGACATGCGAATGGGTTCTCTTCGCCATCATCAACTGGTACCGTGCGACCCCCGTCGACGGTCCGTGTTCGTGGTGGTCGTCGTAGAACAAAGAGTCGCAGTAACAGCATCACTCCGCCCATGCTTACGCGCCCGCACCGTCTCCACCGCGAAGAGCCCTGCACACCACCATTATCGAATGAGCATCAAAGTCAAGCAGAGCCAGAGCTGGAGCTTGATCTAGAAAGCTTAGGGCTCGAAGATCGTGAGATACCCCCAGATAAATTGACAAAGCTAGAAAAAATCGGGAGTGGCGGTTTCAAAGACGTCTACATCGGGAAGTTCAAGGGCAGACGGGTCGCACTTGCTGAGTTCCGGGATCAACTCAGTTCAAGTTTGTTGTCGTCATGTTTCGCAAGAGCCCTCACTGATTACTGCGGTAGTGGACATCAAAGAGCTCAAGCTACTCGGAGAGTTTGATCACCCCAATATTGTGCGCTTCGTAAGTGCCTGTCTCATGCTGCTACGGATAATTTAAGAGTCACTACTCTAGCTTGGCGTTAGTATACCGGAGAATACACGCGAAACACCAGTGATGATCGTTAGCGAGTTGTGTTCAAATGGTGACCTGTTTGATTATATCCGGAATGTTCCAGCACCATCACTGTATAAAGTTGTAGGTGTATGTTCCTTGTCCAGTTTTGATTTATCTGGAGGACTTTCTCATAGCTGAGCATGATGCTTGATATCGCCTATGGACTGGAATATCTTCACACTCGCAAGCCTTCGATTATTCATCGAGACTGCAAGTCCTCGAATATCCTCATTACCTCTCGTGGTGCTGCCAAGATCGCAGATTTTGGGCTAGCAAAGGTCAAGCAGTCGACTCGATCAATGGTTCGGAGTGTCGTTGGCACAGTGAATTGGCAAGCCCCGGAGCTTTGGCACGCTCACCCCAAGTACAACCACAAGGCTGATGTATTTTCCTGTGCGATGGTCTTCTGGGAGATGCTCCAGTGGCATCTACCGACTAAGAGGTTCCCGTGGGAGGTAGGTACCTCGTGCTTGTCGAGCATCATTCAGCTGAATGCTTTTGAAGGGTATGAACGAACATGCCATATATGAAACGGTGGGTGCCAGGCGACAGCGGTTAGTGTACATGCTGTGTCACTTGCTCCGGACCGCTGACAGTCTGGTTGTTAGACCTTCTGTAAATGGATTACGAAAACAGTATTGTCCGGAAGTTGTGGGACTCGTTGAATGCATGTGGGCTCACGATCCTGCGGAACGACCCACGATGTCCGAAGTCGTCCAGAAGCTTGAGCAACTTGTTACAACGCATCGATGATGCCAATGTCGCTGTGGAAAGGTCTTCGATCAGGGGTGGTCAAGCTGGATATACTGTAAGTCTTAGTATCGAAATCCGATTGGCATAGGACGATTGGCCGCCGCCCAATTTTTCCTTATTGTTTATGATGGTAGCCAGCGTATAGTATCCTTGTTATTGCATTTGTCAGCAAAGTATATCCCGCACTGTAACCTAGCGTAGCAATTGAGTTCTTACACATGTTTACATGCGGATAAACTGAGACCTCGGTGGGGCAGCACCAGTCATACTGCTTTTTCCGACAAATTGTAGTACAATAATCCAAGTTCTAATTTTCGAATTTTCAGAGACTCGCAGTGCCAGCCTGAGCACGGATATATATATCAAGTACGGATGGAAATAGACGGAGCGCCACCAAGTTGAAGGCGGTGACACCATACCCACACTGAACCACACTGCGGCATCGTTTCTCTACGAGCATGCTACGACTTGAAGTCCCTCGTGTACTGCGACCTCTCAGGGTTGGTTACGCTTGCCGAACCCTTCCGAGGCCCATTCAAATATCCCTCATTCAGTCACGCCCATTCCCGTGCCGTTCGTTTGCAGCTGGATCATCATCGCCGGAGCGAACGAGGCCCGTCATTCCCGTAGAACCCCGTCCTAGATCTCGTTTCCTTCGCCGCTCCCTTCTCATCGCAAAATACACCTCCTATTTTGTCCTGTCCGCAACGGCTGGCGTGTTCGCCCTCGGGGCAGTCATATTCATTCATGATGCATTCACGTACACAGACAAACATATCGAACGCGTTCCAGTCTCTCCCCTGGCGTTGCACCCTGAACGTGGTGGTCCGAAAAGCTTGCCCGTGGTAAATGCCCTTCTTGCAGATGAAGAAGACGAGGAATTCATGAAGCTGAACGAGAAGCCAAAGCTCGTCATTGTTGGAGGGGGATGGGGGGTGGGTCTACGTGCCTTTTGATCCCCTTCGTCACTCAGCCGTTCTGACCAAGGCTGTCTCGGTTTTATCAAATTTATCTCTGGGCGACTACCATGTGACGGTCGTCACTGCGGAAACGTTCACTACCTTCACACCCCTCTTGCCGTGTAAGATTTCGTTGATGCTATCCTGTTCCCGTTGTATTTATCCCTCCCGAAGCTGCTGCCGTAGGCACGGTGCAGGTTCGCAGCCTTATCGAGCCAATGCGCAAAATCATTGCTCGACTTCGTGGTCAGATGATTTGCGGAAAGGCAACGGATTTGGTCATGTCTGAACGGCTTCTGGAAGTCGAGACGGCTGGTCCTGATGGCAACACCGAAAGAATTTATGTACCGTAAGTTTTGGTCCTCGGGAGTTCGCAGGCTCAATTCATCCCTCCGAGTTTCTAGTTATGATAAGCTGGTGATTGCGGTTGGCTCTGTGTCCAGTACGCATGGTGTACCTGGACTGGAGCACTGTTTTCAACTCAAGAGCGTATCAGACGCACAGGCTATTCGGCGCCGAATCATGGGTAAGCTAATTCATACAAGATTTGTCATGACTTGCTGAAAGACTGTTATCAGACAACTTTGAGGCCGCGTCATTGCCGACCACTACTCCAGAAGAGCGAAAGCGTCTGTTGAGTTTTATCGTTTGTGGAGGTGGTCCAACCGGTGTTGAGACGGCTGCCGTACGTATTCCGAGCGACCATGTGCAATTCTATCTCCTGCGTTCTGACTGAATCTTTGCAGGAAATATACGACCTCTGTCAGGAAGACATTGTAAATTACGTGCGTCGTTTCTTGGCATCTTCTTTCTTTTTCTCTTATCTACCATGTGTTTTGTTTAGTTCCCGAAGCTATGTAGAGAAGAGGTCTCGATCCATGTCATACAATCACGCGAACACATTTTAAACACAGTATGTTTGAGCGATACCTGTTTGGTAAATTACGAACTCACATTTACAGTATTCTGAAGCCATTTCCAAATACGCAGAGGCGCGTCGGACTGTCTAGGCTTGGTTTTTGGGAGGATATTGACTATCTCGCAGGATAAATTTAAGCGCGACAACGTGGACCTTGTTACCTCGGCTCGTGTGCGCTCTGTACACAAAGACCATGTCGTGTACACAACGCGGTCTCCAGACGGAAAGATCACCGAGCGCGAGATTCCTACCAACTTTGTGCTGTGGTCGACAGGAATAGCAATGAACCCGCTTACGAAGCGGGTTTCGGACCTTTTGCCAAATCAAGTTCACAAGAAAGCCATCGAGGTTGACGCACACCTTCGTGTCAAAGGTGCGCCGCTCGGCGAGGTTTATGCCATCGGTGACTGCGCGACGGTGAGTGATTAAAGCTGTTTCAAATCTGCTGTCGGTCAAACGGATAGGTGACCCAGATTGAAACGTCTCTCGTGAGCCATCTTCTAGAGTTGGTTGATGAAGCGGACAAGGACAAGAATGGTAAAATCGATTTCGACGAGTTTGATTTCATGGGTATGGAATTTTGACTCGAACTCTGAATCATCACCTTATGGAATACCGACAGTATCCAGGATTAAACAACGTATTCCGATGGCGGAGTCTCACCTGCAGAAGGTACTCATTACGTTGCTAGAAAAATCTGGTTGACGATGTGACACGCTTCAAGGTCCGGATGCTGTTTGACTTGTATGATTCGGATGCGGACAACAGCTTGACGTTGAATGAGTTGTGCAAGCTACTTGAAGAGATAGGGAACAAGATCACGGCATTGCCCGCTGTCAGTTTGAGCCGTGGTCGTCAAATGTGTGCTGATGCCGTTATCTACAGACAGCGCAGGTCGCTTCTCAGCAGGGTAAATATCTCGGAAGCAAGCTCAACAGACTCGCTTCGAAACACGAGGTGCTGGAGGCGAACAACGTTAAGGACTTGGACGAAGCTGTTAGCGGGCCATTCCGATACAAGCACCTTGGCAATCTGGCTTATATTGGCAACGCCGCCGTGTTTGATTTGGGACAACTGTCAGTTATGGGTGGTTTAATTGCAATGTATGCATGGAGAAGTGTGTACTGGAGTGAACAAGTGTCCTTTAGGACGAGAGCATTACTCATGATTGATTGGATCATTAGGTAGGCCAGCAGAGACGTTGACGTTTTTGGGCTTGACTCACAGTTTGACAGGGGTGTGTGGGGTCGTGATCTTTCGCGGTTGTGATATACAATGCATGTCTGACTAGGTGTTGTTTCACAATTTATGCATGGCTGGATGCCTACAGCTTCACCCCCAACGCCGCTGTTTTCATTCCGTCCATTCGAATGAACCAACGATGGCTGTGCCGCCGACGACTCGACCCTGGTTCGGTGCCAACACAGTCATCTTTTTGTCTTGAATGTCTAAGCTCGTTCTATAGGGTATGAGACCAGAAAGAGCGCATGGAACGGGTGAGACTTACATGACAAGGAATCCCACGGCGGGCAGGTCGAGAATTTCTTCGTCGTACCGCTCGGTTTCATCCTCATTAAAAGGGGCAAGCAGGGCAAGGACCTTGTTGAACAGCCTTGCACTGACAGATGCAGGGTCTAGCAACATGGGTTGCAGTTCGGATAGAGTGCGTGCTGCGCCGATAGGCAAAGCAGAGGAGGGTGCCATGGACTCTGGACGGGGACTTAGTCACACGGGATGATGGATGGGTGAGAATCACCTTGGCCAATGCGGTAAATGGCAAGGTCACCAAAGTTGATGATAGTGGAGGAAGGGGAGAGAACGAGCTCTGAAGCTGCTTCGCCACCCACGAGGCCGGAGGTGACGCCAGGAGGAGGGTCAATTTTTTGGCCGTACATGTATGCATAGAGTTGGTAGCTGAGCACGCGCTCGCGGTAAGCGTGGTCGAGTTCGACGACCTGTGGAATGGGGGGTTAAGGGTTAAGGATGAAAGGGAGAAAGAGATGGAATACCCCTCCGGATTTTGGGATTTTAACGACAGAGAGGCTGGCGCCGTAAAGACGCTGCATCTCGGCGTTGAGCTTTTCGTGACCGACGACGAGAATGACGTTTACTGGGGGGATGAGGTGAAGCGGGAGGAGAAGGAGGAGAGAAAGGGGTATACTTTGGAAGGCATCGATGCATGCTTTGATGAGGGTATGACGGGTGTCTGCACCGGAACCGGAACTGGGACCAGACGCGAATGAAGATGACGTGTCGACAATCAAACCGGATACACGTGCTATGCACGGCTGAATAAAGTCGAGGAAAAAGTATGGGAAAGGGAAGATACCTTGAGGATCGAGATCATGTCGCTCGAGGACATTTACTCCGAGGTTACGGATTAAGCGATCGAGGAGACGGGGATTTGATTTAGTGTCATGATGGCCGTACCAATAAGTCAACGGGATAAGTGCATTTGAAGCGAGGGCGGTGGGAGCCGACGTGGCCGCGGAACCCAAAGGATTAGCAGGGGTGGCAGTTCCGATGGGGCTTCTGACGACGGCAGCTGAGATTGTCCCGGGGACAGACCAAGCGCCCTGAAAAGGAGTGAGATGAGGGTAGATGGGTGGAACGAGGGCAAACCTGTGCGGGGTCGAGACTGACGAGGATGGGGGACCAATTCTGGGCGACACGAAGGGCGTAGTTTGCGATAATTTTTGAAATGGAAGTCTTTCCAGAGTTTTCGGGGCCCAAGATGAGGACCCTGGGGGGTTGTGAGTTGGCGTGATGATCGTCGTCGGAAGGAGGGGATCCGTGGAGGTCGCGGAGAGCACGGACGCGCATCTGCTCGAATGCAAAGTGGAGGTTCGCATAGGCAGACATCGGAGTCTCGTCCGAGACATATTCAGTAGAGGGACGTCCAGTGACGTGGATGGGAGAGGGGGTTGGGTTACAACCTACCTACGAATGGATAGGACGAGACACTCATCTGTATAGTGCAGCCTTGCCAGGTGAACACGGCGGCCTTGCACTCGGATGTAAAGAGATAAGATTTTCCGTCCGCGAGTTCTGCACCGAACACCTCAGCCTGTCCGGCGACGAGCTGGAAGCATGAACATGGTCAACGACACCACGTCAGAGCACGCGCATGGGCTCGCTGTACACGCCTTTATCGCGAGCGAGGTGGCCGGGTCGAGTTCGAAGCGGTACTCTTGTTCTGCGAGCAGACGCCATTCCTTGCAATCCGCCATCCTGCGACAAGCACGGATTACTGTAAATATTAATTTATATTATATTATTCTTGATTATTGAATATATGAATATGAAGGCTCGCCTCCCTTCTCCCCATACCCCCTCTCCCCATATCCCCATGATCCCCTCCAAGCTCGACACCGCTGCCGCCCTCCTCCTCAAGCCCGAACTCGAACCCCGCCTCGACCGCGCCGATGCCCTCCGTCTCAGGTCCTCTTTCTCTCCTTTTCCGAATCACCAAACTCATGCCGTATGCACACAGGCGCAAGATCGACTGGCACATCATGCCCTTCATGTGCAGTGCGTCCACCCCCTCTCTCTTCGTCCCCCATCCTCACCCTGTCCCCCCAGTCATGTACCTGTGCGTCCTCCTGCCCCCTACCCCCTGCCCCCTCCCTCATCATCCCTCCAAAGAATCACCTTCATGGACAAAACGACCCTCGGCGAGGCAGCTATCCTCGGCATCCAGTTCGTCTTTTCCTCCCCTCCTTCCCTCCCCGTCACCCAACCCCGTCTCCGCAGGTCCGGCGCCCATCTAGATGCTACCCAGTACAACTGGCTCGGCACCATCTTCTACTTCAGCTACCTCATCTTTCAATACCCCCAAAATCTTGCTCTCCAGCGCTTTCCCGTCGGCAAGTGGATGAGGTACTACCCCATCCATCTCCTCCCCACAAGCCTGAAGGCCTGACCTCTCCACAAGCATCAACATCTTCCTCTGGGCCATCATTCTCTGCTGCCATGCCGCTTGCACCTCTTTCGGCGCTCTCTTTGCCGTTCGGTTTCTCCTCGGCATGTGTGAAGGCGCTATCACCCCCGGTTTCATGATCGTCACCTCCATGTTCTATACCCGCGCTGAACAAACCCGCCGTGTTGGTTACTGGTGTCAGTCCCCGCATCCCGTCCTTCCTACTCATCTCACTTTTTCTTTTTCAGTCCTCATGAACGGCTTTGCTGTCATCATCCTCGGCTTCATTGCCTATGGCGTCCTTCATATCGACACCCCTTCCTTCATGTCCTGGCAATGGTAAGCATCTCCGCTCCCGCTTCCATCACGACTCATTAATCTTCCCAGGTTGATGATCATCACCGGTGCTATCACGCTGCTCACCTCTGTTCTTTTTTGGTGAGCATGATCTCATCCGGTCGCTGCCCTTCCTAGAATGTTGTGAACCCTCCCGGCTCGCAGGCTCTTCTTCCCCGATTCTCCAACAAACGCCTGGTTTCTAACTTCCGAGGAGCGCTTCGCCGCCGTCAAGCGCATCCAAGAGAATCAAACGGGCGTGGAAAACAAGTCTTTCAAGATAGAACAGTGAGTCACTTCTATCCAAGCTCTACTCCCGTCTCATCAGTGTCCCTGAGATTCTACGAAACCATCAAAGATCCCAAAACTTGGCTTCTTGCTTTTTTCGCCGGTGCTGCGTACGCCTCTGCCTTCATTTGTTACTCCACTTTCTCACCTGAATTCTCCATTCAGCAATATTGTCAATTCCGTGCGACCCATCTCTCCATACCCGATTTCACCACTCAATCCACACCATTTCCCAGCTCACTAATCAACGTCAGCTCATAGTTAATCAATTCGGCTTTACTGTTCTTCAGACAACTTTACTTGGCTGTGTCGACGGCGCCGTCGAAAGTGCGCACATTTGTCCGATTCTCTCCCACTGCTGTCAGCTGACCATCTTTTCGTCAGTTTTGACAATCTTCCTTGGCGTGACTCTTGCATCACAACCCTTCATCGGCCGTGCATACGCCGGCGTTCTCATGTATATTCCCGCCATCCTCGGCGCAATCCTAGTTAGTACCCTGCCATTCTCGGACAAGGTTGGCCTGCTCTTCGCCTATTGGATTTCAAGCAAGTTATCGTCCTTATGTCCACTAGATATAGCTCGTCTCATACTATCATCCCTTCAGTCTTTGCTATTGCTCCATTTACGATTTTCCTAGGATGGGTGGGCTCCATAGTTGCTGGTCATACCAAACGCGAGATCATTCGCCCCTTTCTTTGAGCTCTTCACTGATTGGTTATCTGCAGGTATAACCACAAATGCCATCGTGCTTAGTGCGTATGCCATCGGAAACGCCGTTGGTCAGTTTATGTGGAAGTCACGGTACCAGCCACGGTAAGAGTTGCCCAAGTTTTTTTTTCTCGACGCTCAACTGTTGTAGGAACCATATCCCCTGGGCTGTCATCACTTCTACCAACCTGGCTGCCGCGGTCGCTCTCCTAGTGTTACGCTATCTGTACTCGCGTGAAAACCAGAGGCGTGACCTTGAGGCTCGGGATGAAACGTACGATGCTGTTTTTATAAAGACAGAGACTGGAGAAGAAAGGCATATTGACAAGGCAAGCATACCCATGGGTCTTTGTTCTGCATGATTGTCACCATTGTTCACAGGCCTTCCTTGACTTGACCGATAAACAAAACCGCGATTTCCGCTATATCTTATAAGCCTTCGTCAGTAAAGGACTCCTTTCCGAAGACTATATTAGTATCGGTGTATGCTTGATGGTATCTATTCCTTGGTGTGCAGACGTCTGCGAGTCTTGTAGACGACCATCTGGCAGTTGTCCTTGACAGTGTTCGGTTGGGATAACTTGCTGTGCTCAGGTAATAACCTTTCATCCTTTTGTCTCCGTAAATCTGTAGAGACGGGTTCCTTACCCTTGTGAAAGAGTGGACCACCGATGGCTCTAGAGTATATAATAAAGAGAATTGCATGTCAAGGAAAGTCCAACTCCGCATGCAAGGACGAGATCGTCATCGCTTGGCCCTCCGATCCTGTATGGGCACGTCGAGTATACGGGAGCTGCAACGTTGACTCGAACCCAGACTGGAATACCATTTGAGCGACTGGGGATCGTCCGAGTCGCGAGGCAAACGACGTGGACAATGTTCTATGCGAGAACCAACTTGTCGGACGAGGTTGGCTGTGTCCCTTACATCGTGGAATGAACTCACGTTTCGCTCGGCCATAAGTGCCGTCGTGTGAGCTGGTGGTCGAGCGCTTACGCGTTCTATTGCCACGCTTCGTCGACATGTTCCTCGCCTGTCCAAGTCCTTGTTCACTGCCACTACGTGCCACGTACGCGGCTATGCGAGTGTAGTGCGTGTCATATGAGTCTAGACGACACCAGTCACTCAGGAAAGTCCGCGACGGTAAGCAGCTCGAGGTGGAACCGTGTCGAGAGACGCAGTGACTCGACGCAGTTGTCCCGTGGGGGCAAACATCGCATTGGTTCATCATGCTGGCGCGTTCTGGTGCGAGTGCAAAGCTGATATGCCGGGGGGGGGGGATTTTGCGGGCAGTGACACGTCGCTGGTAGTTTGCCTGCCTCAGTTACGCTATAGTCCGAGAAAGATCGCCGCTCCCTTTCATATGCTCGTGTGATGGACAACCTCGAACGCGCACGGAACGCACGTCGCCAGTGAGGTCTTTACCGAGGCACAGTCTTTTGCTGATTGCAAATTACACATCCGAACACGTCTGTTAGCTTCGGCTTTCAGCAATTTTTGGAAACACTTTTGTCGTCC